>JAUZSU010147804.1:0-26598 GCA_034780255.1 Parotocinclus maculicauda
ATTTGGAATAAGGCTGTAACGTAACAAAATGTGGAAAAAGTGAAGCGCTGTGAATACTTTCCGGATGCACTGTATTTATTAAACATTTCAATCAGGATTCAGGCCTCATCATAGTACTGAAACAGCATTAATTGGGGTACTTAATGATCTATTAATATAATTAGATAATGTGATTCCTTTCTTGTTCATTTAGATTTGACATTTGATATTATAGATAATGATAGTGGAATAGGCTAGAAAAAACTATAGGCATTAAGGGACTGGCACCATCTTTGTTTAAATCCTATCTGACAGTCAGGTACAAGCTTGTAATTGTAAATAATCGATGCTCTATACCATGACTAAATGTTCTGTGCTTGGTCCACTATTATTCGCCTTGTACAACCCCAATTCCAATGAAGTTGTGTAAAACATAAATAAAAAGAGAATATGATGATTTTCAAATCCTTTACAGCCCATATTCAATTGAATACACTACAAAGACAATATAAATAATGTTCAAACAGATAAACTTTATTGTATTTTGCAAATATTCACTAATTTTAAATGTGATGCCTGCAACACATTCCAAAAACACTCAATAAGCGTTTGGGAACTGGGGACACTAGTTGTTGAAGCTTTGTAGGTGGATGCGCCAGACATTTTCAATGGGAGACAGGTCTGGGCAGGCCAGCCTAGCATCCGCACTTTTTTACTACGAAGCCACACTGTTGTAACACGTGCAGAATGTGACTTGGCATTGTGTTGCTGAAATAAGCAGTGATGTCCCTGAAAAAGACGTTGCTTAGATCTCAGCATATGTTGCTCCAAAACCTGTATGTACCTTTCAGCATTAATGGTGCCTTTACAGATGTGCAAGTTACCCATACCATGCCCACTAACCCACCACCATACAATCATAGATGCTGACTTTAGAACTTTGTGATCATAACAATCCGGACAGTTTCCTCTTTGGCTCGGAGGACACGTAGTTGTTGTGTTATAGTTTCAGCAACACACAATAGGATGGTTCTTCATTTCAGCATCATTCTACTGGTTTTCATCATCTGAAACCAGTGCCACCATAACTGGGCCACACCATAGCACAGTAACTCTCTCCCTCCTTTGGTTGGCAGTGAACAATATGCCTTCATGGGCTTTCCATAAATGATCCTAAAATGACTTATAGATTAAATAATTGATACTATGCATATTTTAAGCTACTCTATTCAGTATTTAATTTATATGTTAATATTTACTTGGTTTCTGTTATTATTATATAAATTAGTTAATTCCTACAATTAAGAATTATATTAATCAAAGCCACACAAGGAGGATGGGTCTCTTTTTGAATCTTGGTCCTCCGAAAGTTTCTTCCTTATTACATTTATGCAGTTATTCTTTGCCACTTGTTCAATTTGGTATTGGCCTTATAAGACAATCAAATATTGTAAAGCTGTTTTAAAGCAATGCTCCATTGTAAAATGTGCTATACATATATAAATCTGACTTGACTAAGTAAATAATTAAAATCACAATGGAAAGCATGTCTCCAATTCTTCAAACTAATTTCTACCTATGACTATTGTAATCAAATTTATTAGCTGTTACCTAAGTTGATCTGCCAACCTTCCTGTGGTCGTACATCGGAAGTTAGATAATCTACTAGCAGAATACTGTGAGTGTGCTAAATTTGGTTCAGTTTTAATTTACAGTATGCAGTTTGAGAGGCAGATACAATGGATATTTCATGGACCTCTATAACATGCCCTGGATAAATAGTTCTGCAAACTGCTATTAATATATTTAAAACATATACACTTGTGTTGCCCTAGCCAAACAAAAACGAATGTACTTTATTACCAGGTAGATACTTTATTACTCATATAATGAGACATTTTTACTTTTTTACGTTAAAATAACAATGGCAATGGAATTTAATTATATGTATGAAAGGGTGAAAAACTTTACGAGTATATCAAACCCAAGGACTCACAAAACATAAAGAGAGGGAAAACTATTTTCCACCATTTTCATCAGCTGACACATCCACTCATTTGTCTGATACACAGTGCAGATTGCCTGTCCACGTCTACTACTACCACCACAGAGTAAATAAAGCGATGGTTTTAAAAATTGGTGCCATGACCCCTGTGAAATGAAAGTGGCGCTCTGTGAGCAACATGGAGCTTTTCCATTTTTCAATATCCAGTCATCGGCCTGTCAGTGCAGGAACTCACCTCCACATTACCACATATCACTCAGACACGAATGAAATAAAATATGGGAATGTGCCTGTATTTCACTTACCCTTTACATGTTCATGGATGTATCAATATGGTAAATAGTCCATCAGGTAAACTATATACACATGCTGTGCCTGCACAGCAGTGTTATAAAATTGTCCTATACTTGTGCCTCTACCTAAACTCTACGAAGAAAAACACTGCTGTGTAGTATATTCAACACCCACTGGCTAAGTGTAGAGATTGCAGGGCCCGTAGGACTATAATGACATGATGGAATTGTTACAGGGTCAGTGTAATCATTGCAAGACATGCTTGAAAGGTGAGTACTTTCATAAGACTCATTACTTTCAGCCAGCACTATCTAAAGGGGTTGTTTGAGATCCTACATTTATCCACTGCATGTATCCAGAATTGCAGGTATGTTAGAAGCAAACTTGTTCTTCTGTAAACTGCAAACAAACAGATGTGCTGTCTTTATAGATGTGCTGTCTTATTCAGTTATTAATAAAGTTAATTGTTTAAACAGATGAAAATACTTTTAAAATGTGATTTTATTGAGGAACTTCCAAATTATTTAGATATGCAAGCTAGCCTGCTTCCTTGAGTTTCATAGAGTAGGAGTTGCAGCAGGCAGTGTTTGTACAGGGTTATGAAATTACCATTGGGAACCCGTAAAACCAATGAGTCACTGTGGTTCCTATCCCAATTTTGGCAAAGTGGGGTCTCTAGGATATGTTAGTTTGCTTATTTATTTGGATCATTTAACATCCCTATTGCCATCAGTAGCCATTTCAGCAATGCACATCTATACACAAGGCTATTTCAAGACTAGTCACATATATACACATTCATGTCAATGGCAGAATATCCAGGATAAACCCACACAGACAAAGGTGTCTATCTAGACATCTAGAGACAGTTTCATGTCAGTTACTGCTGACTTTAATACAGGCACACCTCCTTGCGGTTCCAATTACTGCGATTGTTAGACTCCAGATGGTTGCCCTCCATAACTTTCCTGTCTTTATGCGTATTTACTAGATTAACTAGATAAACTTACATTTTACCAGTGTTTGGTCCTCGACAGTCAGTGCTACCTAGAGTGAGCACTGATATTGTTTCTTGTTAGCGAATCTGTTAAAATAGCATGACACTAACCCTCCAATTTACATTACCTCTTCAGGATGATATACAGTCCTAACCTAACTCTGATAACCCTGCGAACATTTTGATGTATTCTCAGTGTCATAATTCTATAGTGACACACACATGACAATGAAATAAATAAAATGTCCACCTCATATGTATTTCTTCATAGTACTAAACCATTAAATTCAGCTCAACTGTCATGCTCCGTACAGAGGAGGAAGAGAGAGGCAGACATGCTGTATTACAACCTCAAATCAGAACAAGTTGGGACAGTATGGAAAATGCACATATGACTTTTATTTCATTGCAGACAATATGAACTTGAGATATTAAATGTTTTTCTGGTCAACTTAAATTAATTTGTTAATTAGCCTCCATTCCTGCCTTTTAGGCCTTGAACAATTTGGGGGTAATTTAGAGCTCGTAATGAAATAAAAAACAAAAAAAAAATTTGGGGATGTCAACAGGTGATTGTAATCAAGATTTGGTATGAAAGCAGCATCCAGGAAAGACTGAGTCAAGATCAAAGATCACCAAAGGATGAGCAAAGATGACCATTATTATGTCAACAAATGCATGAGAAAATTATTAAAATGTTTAAAAACCTCAAAAAAATATTGAAAGGGAGTTGCATATTTCTCCTTCTACAGAACATAATATCATGTTTCAACAATCGGTAGGAATTTCTGATCATGAATGCCAAGGGCACAACCTTAAGCTGAACACCCATGACCTTTCGATCCCTCAGACGGCACTGCATTAAGAACCACCATTCAACAATAGATGATATAACCACATGAGCAAGAGATTACTTTGCCAAACGTTTGTCAAGCACTACAATATGAAGTAATATTCAGAAATGGCACTTAAAACTTTACTGTGCAAATGCCTCATGTAAACCATGTCCAGAATTGACCGGAATGTCTAGATCGACCAGAATCGACATAGACTTCTCTGGGCTCAAATGCATCTAGGATGGAGCATAACAGAGTGAAAATATGTATTGTTGTAAGATAAATCAGTAGTCTTTAAAAAAAGGACGAAAGGACCATCCAGCAATAAGTCCAATATCGAGGGTCTGTCATGGCATGGGGTTGTGACAGGGTCCTTGGCAAAGATAATTTACACTTCTGTGATGGCAGCATTAATACAGAAAAATACACTGAGATTTTAGAGAAACATATTCTGCCTTCAAGACATTTTCCAAGGACATCCATGCATTTTTTCAACAAAACCACATGCTGCACATATTACAAAGGCATGTCTGGTACAGGACTGGTCTGCTTGCAGTACTGACCCCTTCCAAATGGAAGATGTCTGGAAGAATGTATGGTGAATATAGGACACAAGCAAGATGAGTTACATGGGATTAACAGAAAGACACTAGGCTGCAGAGACAGGGGCCAGTGAACCTGGAGCCTCATTTGCCTCAGGTGCTGGTCCTGGAGCCTCGAGGACCTTAAATGATGAACCTGGAGCCTCATGTCCTCAGGCAATAAATATGTTATGTCAGAAGTCCGTGGGTTACTGCAGAGGATATTATACAGAGGACGTCTAGAATGGTCCGCATAGCCTTTCAGCTGCTGAAACTCTAGCAAGGAGATGTACGGTCCCTATTACCACCATGGCATAGAGGGAGCATAAAGGAGTCCCAGCACCTCCTGAAGGTCTGCCGAGGCTTTAGATAATGCCACAGATGCTCCATGGGAGGCCTTCTGGATCAGAGTCCAGAATTAAAGGAGTGTAAAATTAAAGGAGGTTTATACTCCCATCAACTTTCAATAGTTGGGATATTCCACATGCTCCAGTGTACCTGTGGCACAACTGCCATGTCTTTATGTTGATCCAGTCTACACTCAAGCTTGGTACATGGAAGGAAGGCAAAAACAGACAAATGGAAGTGCAAGTGGTTTATTACAATCTGACATGGTGAATACAGAATGCAGACAAGATGGATGGAGATTCATAAGACATATCTGTATAGGATGGTGTCTCCTGGAAAAAAAAACATGACATTTGTGATAATCTCATGTAGATACTTTATGATTCTAATTGTACACAACACTAAACAGTTAAAATTAATATTATATTAGGGCTCAAAGGGTTAAATTAAACATCACACTGTTAGCAATTATTAATAATAAGCAATTATTACTAAACTAACAGTTTCCACAATAAACCTGGTAATGTCTTGTATAGTGCATATGTGCACATGTCGTTATTGTTTGAAATTACAGTGTTTCTGATACCAATGATAATCACAGTTAATTTTAATAATACTTAAAACACAGAAAGACCGACACAATTTTGTCTTTCGATTACTTTCTATTATTGTAATTGTGATTTAAAAAAAAATTAATAAAATAAAATAAGAAAAACTACCAAAATCCCCCCCCAGCCACACCTATTGCCATGCACGTATGCATGCATGCAGGCAAACCCAAATTTCTCTCTAGCAATATAAGTACTTTCCATTGATATAGATATTACTGTATGTAAGTAATGTTTCACATGAAATGCTTCGGCTTTTTTAAATGAAAGCTGTCATTTTTGTAAAAAGCAAAAAGGACCTCAGAAACCTTTTAGTGCCAACGAATGTACACTGCTTATGGAAATTTGGGGATATTTCATTAAGGGCTATTTCCTTTTGAAGCATCCAATAAATATTTGTGAACAGTATATTAACTGAACATTTATGTAAAAAAATAGTGAACAAGTAATTTGTAGTACATTATCGGTACTATGCTCTACAAATATATGTTATATAGTGTCAACTACACAGCTCACAAAAATTAGGGAATATTTCATCATATCTGTGAGCAGTGTATATAGTGACAATTAAATATTTTGATATTTGATATTGAACTTTCTACTACCAAAATTTAAACAGTACTATGAGATTTGTAATAGCTTAATGGAAATTTAAGTATTTTAAGCTGTAAAATACCACAAGTGTACATTTATTTAATATTTCTCATTATTATTTAGTTGTTGTATTAAGGTTTACAAGCACAACCACAGGTGAACCCACCTAATTTAAAGCTAACTTTGGTTCACAAGATGCTCATGCCATGAGCTAAAGATCAAACAGGGGTTTATTTAACCAATAACAGATATGAGAGAAAGGAAAGGGAAAGAAAATGCCCAGACAGAGGCAGAGGCAGGCAGGGGCTGAATGACAAGGCCGACAGGCTCAAGGACAGATGCAGTTATGGGAACAGGTGTCGCCTATATGATCAATGGGCAGGTCAGATGCAGGTGTCGCCTGTATGGAGAATAGGCTGCTGGTCCTGGGCAAAACCAGCAGAGGTACAGCCTTCGCTTCAGATCAGGTCCGTGGCAGGAGTTCGGAGACAAGCGTGCAGAACAGATACCAGCTATATGTGGAAAACAAAATGAAAAACAGGTAGCTTGGACTAAACTCTAACACCACACACTCTCTGCTCATGGCAGACCCACAGGCAGGGCCCGGGTCCAGGGGCAAGGGATGCAGAAGGAGCATCCACAGAATTCAGGAGTTTGGAATGAGGCACAGAAGAATAATCTAGCAAGAACTATGCAAGAGATCAAGAAATGGACAGAAGGCAGGATGTGGTGCAAGTGCGCTTTAATGGGACATAAGGAAATGCTACAGGTGGGACTTGAGCCCATAATTGGCCAACACTTAAGCGCAACTGAGACATGGCCACAGTCTAGACTGCCGAGAGCTATTATGGAGCATGACAGGAACAAACAATTGCTAGGATTAGAAAACGAAACAACAGAGGTTAGACGGCATTAACAAAACATACTTGTGCACAGATGAAAAATACTGCATAAAAAAATGGCAACAGTCTGTGTCTCTGTAGAAAGGATCAGTCACTGGAGAGTCATGGAATAAAATGGCAGTAAGAGCTAGGTGCTGCCCAGGAATACTAAGGTGCTCAGGAGACTGCACAGGAGGTTTGGGCACAGAATTGGAAACCTGGAGAGAGACAACAACAAGTGAGGTTAAGGCTGAGACCATTAGGATTTTGAGCCAACTGCTCAATTTGGGATTCCAAAGACTATTCCAAAAAAATTCCCTTGATAACTCAGCACCATCCCCAAGGAGATCCCTTAAGGTTATGTATGCATTTATTTAAAATTCAGTAATTGTATGTAGGTTAACACTGTAATTTGGAAATAATGCATAATAGAATGCATTTTTCCCTTTAATTAGTCAATGAACGCAAAAACACAAAAGCAAGTATTAATTCCTTAGATACTTTATTGGGAATCAGCTTAAGCAAACTGTTCTCGTACCAGTCATGAAATAAAAAATGGCATATGTGTTTCCTGTAGCAAGAATACTAGGAAGACATAAGAATTTGGAAAAAAAATAGAAAAATAGCCACAAAACCACAGGCCCAGTGCAAAAAAAGTTTTACACTCCACCTTATCTGGTTGGAAATCTTCCTAAAATCACTACAAGGATTTGTGCTACTTTGCCAAGCAAGAAAAATGTTAAGTGACAGAAGGTCAGGGTCTGACAATTCCATTCTCCGGTGTACAGGTTTTGCTACAACAATGCACTAGAACAACAATAACATGCTATAATATATTTTCCTGACAGTTAGTCATAACACATTTCCTAAAAACACAAACACATGAGTGAGCTAAAAACACAAACCTATCTGCAATAAATGCAATCCCCAACTAGATCGCTTTGCCATTTCCGTGTAAACATGAGTGAGGCAGATTGTATGTGTCTTGCATGAAGCAGACAGAGGCTCGACTGAGCAACCAGAAGGATTGACAAGTAGAGAAATGAAAGAGTGCCAGAGGACAAGGAGCATCATTTAGCAGAGACTGAGTATTTTCCCCTTCTGCTCTTCCTGTGGAATAGGCCTCCACTGCATTTGAGCTGCTTGCTATTTCATTATGATGAGACTATGGGCTAAATGCAGTCGAGCATGGCAAATACCCTCCGAGCATACACCAAATAAATCATTTTATTCATTCCATCACTGGTAGATAGAGTTTCCCAGATAAAGCATCATGGGAGTGGTCTAACAAACACAGACTGATTTTGCCACTGTAGCAAATGCTGGGGGCTTTTTATTCATGCTGTTCCAGTATGTAATGTTTGTCATATCATGCAGGTAGGAAAAAGCTGTATACTTGTTGACAACTGGGTTATTCGGATTTAGGCGATAACATATGGGTTTAGCATCATGGAGATTTTACTTACTGTCAGTTTATCAATAAGTCTTATTCCACTGGATCATCTGCATTTGAAATGTGATTATTGTAATTTCTGCTTCCTATATCCAGGTTGTTTTATGCCTACTGCATATCCTCATGATAACATAATAAAAAGACAAATTCTCCTGATAAGATGATTGATGGGCTTCCAGTATAGCACTTTATAGCTTGATTTTCACAAGGCACATCTGCAGTGGGTCAGAATGTGTTACCATCTCATTGTTGTACAATGGAAAGACTTTAATAGCTAAAAAGAACACCTTACTTAAAGTATCACGAGGGATTTGGATACCAGAGGGCTTCAACAAAAAGATAGCTGTTAAACATACTGTAGATGGCTTGGCAGCTTAAAGCAATCGCTTAAAGCAATCATTTAAAGGCAACCTATTTTTTGCCTTGCTATTATGTCCATGGTATATCCATTATTAATCTGTATTAACCGTTTTGAACAAAAAAAAGTTTTTACATTTCCTGCTTTATTTTTATATACCATTATTCATACTAATCAGGATAAAAACATTGTATAAAGATCATTGATACACTTTATATTACCTAATCAAGAGCACACATTAACATGTGCAAAATATAACAAGGAAGTCCAGGTGCATGTGCTACATCCATGGCAACAGCCAGGCAGGATTCTCTGATCGGGAAGTGCAGGGCAAAAGTGTCCACACCCCAGGTGAGACTTCTGCTTGGAGTCTGTATGGTCTGAAAGGTGATTGATTTTACTTGAGCAACTTTATAATAGCTAATCTAAAGGGGATGATCAATGTACAGTAAATTTAGCAATTTGTGTAAATGAAAACTATGTAAATAAGTTCCCACTTATTGACTTATCTCACTTAATATAAAAGTTGTGCTTCTTAAACTGTGACACACAGTTGAACACGTGATGTAAGCACAAGGTGATGTGCCAGATGACCACAGACAATGTAATTATTTAAAAAATACAGAATTATTTAATGAAATAAAGAATCTACATGTTTTTCATAATTCTAACATTCATTCATTGTGTTTAAAAAAATACCACGTGCGCTACGCAGACACACTTAAATGCAAGTTTAAATTTGGGATTCACCTGTAGTTGGACAGAGGAACCAAGATCACAATGGGCTGTGGGCTGTGAAATTCTTAGCAACAAAACCTGAAACCAGCACACCTAAGTAGAAGTACTAACACATGCACATTTTAAGAATAAAACTGTATAATCAGCTAAATATGCCTACTGTGTACAAGTGTGTGTGTTTTGTGTGTGTTCACAGGTCGATAATGGAGTCCTCTTCCACTCCTTCATGAGGCATCACAGACCTGGCTGATGTTAGAGACCTTGAACTCCTCAATTTTCAATTTGAGAATGCCTCACAGATGCTTAATAAAGTTTAGGTCTGGAGACATGCTTGACCTTTACCCTCAAGTTTCTTAGCAAGTCACTGGCTGTCTTGGGGGTGTCGTCTGGTAACACTAACGAGTCACATGATAACAGGATGGGAAAAGGGTTAATTGGACACAATTTGGCCATTTTCACTTAGGAGTGTACTATCTTTTGTTGCCAGAAGCTTAGACATTAATGGCTGTATGTTAAGTTATGTTGATTGCACATAAAATGTACACTGTTATACAAGCTGTAGTCTGACTACATTACATTGTACATCTTTAGTCTTGTCCCATGAAAAGATATAATAAAAGAGTTACAAAAATGTGAGGGCAGTACTCACTTTTGTGAGATACTGTATACAGGGTGAGTCAAAAGTCACAGGACATCCTTTTCTTTTAGGGAAATTGACATCTGAACACCCCCAGCAATAATAGGTGATGGGGCCTATCTTAAAAGTTTTTTTCCAATAGAAAGGTGGTCATGAAGTCCATGACGCAGCATGCGACGTGTCACAGCAGAATGTGGTGTCAGGCAGTCATCCCTTATACAGACTTTTCATACCAAAACATGGCACCCCTTCAAGATCCAGATGCAGCAGAAACTGTCAGAGGATGACCCTGACAGACATGTCAAGTTCTGCACCTGGGCGTTAAACCAAGATCCAGGGCATTCTGTTCAGTGATGAGGCCAATTTTCATATCAGTGGTCAGGTCAACTGTCAGAGCGAGTTACTGGAGTGAAGAAAACCCTTACTGGATGGCAGACACCAAAGTTGTAATTGATGTGAAGGTTATGGTGTGGTGTGAAATATGGGGCACCCATGTAATCTGAAGCAATTTTAACATCCAGACCCTAAATGCTCAGCATTACCTGGTAATGCTATAGGAAACAGTAATCCCATCCATTCTAACTAAAGATGGTAATTTTCATTAATAATTTCAACAGGATGGGGTTTCAACACACCATGGAGCAGGTGGTTGCCAGTGGCTGGATATACGATTCCTTGGTTATTGCATAAGTCGTCCTGGACCTGTGGAACGGTGAACCAGATTTACACCACTCAACTTTTATCTCTGGGGTCATCTCATACAAGTTGTGTATACTGAGAAATTCTGGAACAAACACCACCTTCAGCACTGCATGGTGGAGGCTTGTGACAGACTTTCTCCAGAGATTCTCATGCAGTTTAATAACTACTGGATCCTGCACCTTCAGTTCTGTGTTCAGCACCAGGGACAGCACACTGAACATGTCAGATAGCTGTGCATCAAAGGCAACATTCCCTGTTGTTGCAAATTTCTGTGTTGAACCACACTAGAAATTTTGAACCACATAGATATTGCAATCGATTTCTGAGATATGTTACATGACCACCTGCCCATTGAAAAAACTTGCCCTTGATCCACACACTTGTCTTTGTACTCCTCACCTGATTGCCGCCACACACATTTGACACCATCTGAACCAAGTAAGTTTATCTTGGGCTCATCAGACCACAGGACAAATACTCAGCTGGTACTTTGAGTGTACCTCTCTCCAAATGGATAGCTAGGCCAATCAAGGATGGTCCTGCCTTTAAAGTACAACACTTTTACACTATTACATTTAGTCAATCATCTAATGCACCTGTTGTCAATTAGTTACTATAGTGACAGTGACATTGATAACTCATAATGCATATGATTGATTAGAAGATCAATATTATGATACTCGTAGAAGTATAGCAATCCATATGTGTAGTTCATGAAAATTATTTATTTCAAAACATCTATATACTGTATAATGTGCATATTATTAATACATTTATGATCAATGTAGTTAAATTGACTTTTTTATTAAACCCAAACAAACATGGGGAGAACAGGCGAACTTCACACAGATTTCAAGTTTGTGATTTTCAGCAGCTTTTTGCGACCACGCCAACCTTTAGCATACTTAATTTATCAAAGAAATCTACCAAGCAATAACATAATGATGAATATTAAGTATTAATGACAAAATGTCAAACCTGTCAAACCTATCACATGTACAATACTCACTATAAATTAGGATTTTAAAGACTATGTATGATTATGATAATTTAAACTATGCCAATAAGAAATGAATGGCTGACATGTTTGACCAGGCAAAAGTAATCATAACAATAATCTATTAGTGTATTAGTGTACACAATAGTGTATATTATCATGAGATTAATTTATCCGCCAAGCACAGTATTATAAAAAATATACTAATACTGGATAGGTCATAGAAATAAGAGTAGGGTATAAAAGGGTAGAGAAATAATCAAGCCAGCTAATATCCTGTTATAAATCATGCTTGAAGTTGCATGCCCATACCTGCATGATTTTATGCCCTGCACTGCTGACGTGATTACATAATTAAATGAGTAAGTGTACAGATATTAATATATCACTATGTTTAAATGTTATTTTATGCTTGCAGATAAACAATGAATTTAATTTAATCTGGCTCTCCATTTAAAACAGCTACTTGACTCATTTTTCACTCGCAGAGGGACAACTGAAGGTTCAGTTCTGAGGAATATATTATGTTCAGATTTTTTTCAGTGCATTGCTCCTTAAAGCAATTTTAATAAACGTGAGAGTGAGTTGGTGATCAGTCATACATGCAAACAAATAAAAACAACTATTCAGGGGTCTGCCTAATGTTAAAACAAATTAATTTTGAAAGTGCGAATAAGCTTGACATTTACTGTTTGTCTTTGTAGCTTTATTGCTACAGACACGCAGTGAATACATGCATAGACTCTTCTACAAATATTGGCCTGGGTGAACTAATGGGATGAGTATAAAATGTTTGTTGGACAAATGTGGACAGGGAAAGAGAGAGACAGTGGCATAAGATTGGGAGGGCATGCATCTGAAAATGACAGTCAAAATCAGCATGCGAGGAAGGAAAATATCAGGGGGGTTCTTCCTTTAAAGATAATTTACTTTTGCTGAGGAACTGTACAGTCTGACACCCCAGCGTGTGCAACAGTGAAAATTGAAAAGTTCCAATTCTCGGGTGAGTGCTGAGAGGATGGAATTCCACCAGGACTGCTGATGACACAAGAAGGCAATTCTTCTAGCAGTTTAAGCCATATTTCCTGCACGCTGCAGGCCCTTTAAGCTGACCTGAAGCAAAAATCTACTCAGAGTTCTCATATCACATACAATTTTAAATACTTTAAAACAGGCATAAATAAAATAATGTTTTCAGCAGGTCTACTGTATAATACTGCATAATGTGTCTTCATAACAATCAGTTAATAGTGTTGGATTATCCAGCACAGGGTTCCTCAAATGCTGGCCTGATTAAAGAACCACCACAAAAAGAATATCTTGTACGCATGCTTAATAAAAAATGTTTAAATTTCAGATGTTTGACAGACCTAGATACTGTTTCTCAGAAGACAACTCATTGTCAATGTACATGATCGTAATTCACTTTAGATGTGAAAAGCACTGCTCTTGTTTATGCAGGCTTTAGAAAATGTCTGCACCAAACTGCCATGCCCTACTTCATAAATCCTAATGCTCCCCTGACATAGTGCAAGAGATAACGATAAGCAGACAGTATGCAGACTCTTTCAGGTATTTTACCTCCTGATGACTTCATGTCACATATATTTATTTTATGACCCAAAGGGTACTAAAGTAATAGGACAAAAATATGCATCCTGGGAGAAGTAATTGCCCAGACGTCTGTGAAATGACCTCACATCCCTGGTTGCTTAAATTAAAAGACTGCATCTGAATGAAGTTTGAGTCAGAGCCCTGGGGAGAAAGGACACTCTCATTTCTCAGTCTACATATTATGTATGTGCAGTCTGGAAGTGGTAATTCATATAACTTACAAGTGCTGGGTTTTGGTTCAAAATGTGTAAGGTTTCTAACATATAAGAGTAATATTACTGGATGTAAAACAAATTATGCTGTAATAGACGTTATGGTCTGTTGCACCACACTTCACCTTAAACCTTCATTTACCATGAACACTACATTTCATACAAGTAGGCTTATGAAAGTGCTTTTGAATTTGCCATCAGTGCCAGTTAAACTACACCATACAGCCATAACTTTGGGGACACCCACATGACTTGTGATGTTATGGTCAGGACTAAACTCTAAATGACTTGGACTTGTGTCTTGTAAGGCTGTATCAGTTGTTAAGTCACTCTGTGTAAGGGTACATGTTAAATGACATCAGTGTAAATGGTGGACCTCCAACCTTTCTCAGCATGAATTTAAAAAACAGCAAATACCAGCCTTGTATTTTGGACATTGGTATGCTGGTCAACCAGGTTTACTTGGAAGACCAAAAGACTTTTGACTTTTGGAGAATTACTGTTGAACATAAAGTTATGTGGACCAATTTGAAAGATGGAACTAGTATGGTCTTGCTTAATGACTAGCATTCCAAAGTAGGGTTGTTCCATTATATTCAAGATTACATACGTCAGTGTAACATATAGAAAAGTAAAGAAAACTAACACTAGACAAACCATACAGATAACAAAATAAATTATAACACGCATAAATAACAACAGAAATCATGGAATTGCAAAAGTATCAGAACAGAGGGAGGTTGTAGGCAAGAGAAAACAGGCAAGTTTTAAGGTAATTATTGAAAGTTGAAAGATTCTGACTTGAATGTGTGAGTGCAGGCAGTTCTAAATGCGTGGACCAAGTATGGAGAAGGCTCCATTACCAAAGCTACAGAGGTTAGAAGAGGGAGTGGTAAGAGGCCTAGCTGTAGAAGATGTTTTAGTACACATATATTTCTAGGGTTAAATAAGGTCAGACAGATAAGAAGAAGCAAAAAAAAATTTGAGCTTTGTATGGAAGCAGAAGGAGTTTAAACTGAATATGGAATTTCATAGAAGCTGGTGTAATATGTTGATATGGCCTGATGTGAGTGGGAAGACAAGCAGCGGAATTCTAAACCATTTGAAGTTCACAAAATAAGGAAAAACTTATTCCTACCAGCAGATAGTTGCAGTAATCTAAGCAATTAGAAATAAAAGTGTGAATAAGTGTTACTGCATCACTGGGAGACACATGGTGGGATTCTATATTGCGGTGGTAAAATTAGGAGGTTTTAACCAGAGAACAGCTAAGACAATCTAGTTTCAAGCTTGACACCCAGATTTCATAACATATAAATGGAAAAAGTATTGAACCAATAAGAATGAGTCTTGTCGCTGTTCAGCATTAGCAAGTTATGTTTCATCTAGTTTCTTATTTTAGAGAGACACAGTTCTAGACCACCAAGAGGTGGTTTATCAATAGATTTGGTTCAAAGATAAATGTGTACTAATTAGGCATCCTTTTGATAGGTTTAAAAGTGATTACACATGAAGCATTAAAAAATCTATACCTATAACAATGGGCAGTCATTAATATCTTGCTTCCTACCTGGAGGAACAATCCCATTAGTTGTCATGGTGAGGATCTACTTCTGCACTACATGCACTTACAACTGAATTCAACAAGGCTCAGTTCTGTGACCTCTTACCTCTTACACTCTTAGTGAAGTCTGATCATGCTGATCATAATCAGCTCATCCTCGCTTTCTCTTCCAGCAGATGTGCAAGTATCATCAAAAATCTCAACATCTCATTATGGATGTCAGCTCATTATTTGCAGATAAACCATAGCAAGACTGGGCTGTTTTACATTCCTGGGGATGGGTCTCTTGTCAAGATCTTATCATTTCCCTCCAAAACTGCTCCAACACACCCTCTGATATTGCAAGAAACCTTGGGCTAGTATCTGGTTTACAATTTATCAGTTTTTTTTTCTCTTGTCACACCACTGCTGTGTTCTTTTCACTGTCTCCCTATAGCTGCCTGACTTAAAACGTGATGCTCACCTAAAATGTCGAAATACACCAGGTTGTTCTTACCTAAAGGCTCTAATCAAACTCCACTTTATACCTTGTACCCCTCAAGACACAAGCTTGCCTTGATTAGACACACTATTCAAGGTCAAAGGAAAACAAGCACAAGTATTTTCTCTGTATTATCACCCAGGCGGTGGAATACAGAGAAAAAAGTATTTTGCCCTGACTAAAGACTCACCTATTCCCTCAGCACTTATACACTAAAGCAACTCCATAAAGAAAAACAAAACAACAACAACAGACTTGTTCCTCTTCTTTATGGTTGTACTTTTACATCTTATGGTAGTGCTTTTTGTACTGGTATAAAATGTCTACTAAGAAGATAACAAAAACTTCTGTAAGTCACTGTGAATAAGGCAATTTGCTGTAAATTTAACTGTACAACCCCAAATCACAAAAATGTGGGACAGTATGGAAAATGCATATAAAAACACAGTGTTTTGTACTTTTATCCAGTTGAAGACAGTATGAACCTGAGAAATTTTATGGTTTGTCTAGTCAACGTAATTTAATTTGTTTCCTTACTTTCCTAAAATTCAGACCTTTACTAACAGCATTTACCACTTTGTAATTTTGCCATTCACTTATACCAAACTTAAAAGATGTTTTGACACAGAATGCCAAAGCAATCCTGTGTAATTAGCTATTAGCTATTGTTGAAAGGCAGTTCTTGATGCAGTGTGTCTGATATTATGATATACAGAGATAATTATGGAAATCCCTTTTAATCTGTTCATTGGTTTGAAACTTTTCAATAATTTTCTCACACAATCATTGACAAACTGGAGATCTTCTGGCAGTCTTTGCTCTGGATGCTACTTTTGTACCAAATCATGGTTACAATCACTTGTTGACTTACTTCACCTTTCACGTTTATTTCATTTTTATTCATTACTAGCCTTAAATTGCCACTTTTGGAATGTGTTGTAGGCCTGAAATGCAGGAATGGTGATTATTAACAAATGATATGACATTAACTACAAAAACATTAAATATCTCAGGTTTGTACTGTCTGCATCAACATAAAAGTTTAAGTAAATGCAACATGTCTGGGTGTAAGCTAGGTAGCTAAAGTTAGCAACTAACTTTTAAATTTTACCATGACTTTCAGAAAGACTCAGGAAAGACTTTCCTAGTTCAACCATAGTCACTCTGCAGCAATACCCACAGCTTGGTGACTCTGCAGAACACAGTTCAAAAGCTAAATGCAGTTGTTGATGTGTCCATTATCTTCTGATCTCTCTGCACTGTTTGTAAATCCTGTTGTGTAAAGCAACTCAGTCACACAGCACAGAGACCACACCAGGAGCCAAGTAAATGCTGGCTTAAAGATGCGGGATTGTAGTGGCCTATTGATTAAGGTGCTGAAATCTGGACCATAAGGTGCAGGGTTCAATTTAACCTCTGCTAAACTGTCACTGTTGAGTTTTTGACCAAGACCATTAACTTACAATTGCTGAATTAAAGCACTACAGAAAGCAAGTACAAGTAGTGACTGACCAACTTTGCTTGGTAAGAAACTGTCGTGCCACGCCCGTTTTGTTTATGTTTCGGCCCCACTGCACGTGGCATTCTGTTTTTGTTTTCACAGCAGCGATCCATTGGTTTTTCGTTTCGCGCCTCCATCACGCCCCTTTATTCTGCGCACCTGTTCCCACTTTCGTTATCAGGTGCGTGTTACTTAAGCACATTGTGTTCGCCGGCTCATTGTTGTTTGTTTATTTATTTGCGTCAGTGTTAATTTTGTTTTGGCTTTCTTCACTTATCCTATTGCAGTACTCCATTACCCCGGAATCTCCGTGCTCGTCTCGAGTGGAGCGGGGACTCCTACTAGGACTCCTGGTATCCTGAGCGGCGGCTCGGCGTTCCCGAAAAGCCAGGTTGGCTTTCCCTGGCTGCGAGGACTTCCCACCAAGCTACGGTCCCAGGATACAGGACGGGCATCTCGACTGATGGACTGGGGATTCCTGTTTTTTTTTTTTGTGTGTTTTGTTATTTTTGTTTCTGCCTGACCCACCTTTGCGTTCAGTTAAATAAATCTTCCTTTGTTTTTTAATTTGTAGTCTGCCTGTGGATCACTGCACTTTGGGCTTCGGTTTAAATCTTATGGGGTTCCTGGGGATTTGGCGAATTTGGGGATTGTCTCGCCAGGTCTCCAGCACGCCCCTTTATAACAGAAACTAATATACAGTATAATAACACCAAACACATAACATTGTCATTACCTGAAACTTCCTAACAGGGCCAACTATTATTTAAATAATATTTAAATTACTTTATTTAAATTACTTGTGCTGTGTATCATGTGTTATGCATCCACACCAAATCTTGTAAAGAATTACAGTTCTCCAACAGTTCTAAATTAGAATTAGTATGGGGATTACAGGATCAGTAGCACTTGTTTAAGAACATTAATTTACCTTCTGGTTTGACAGTTTGGAATTAATTCAGATGTACACAATGAAATCTGCTACACTGTAGCTTTAATTCGTGTTAACATTGCTGCTAGCCTGCTGTTTTGTTTGGGGTTGAGCAGGCTTAGGCAGATTGCATCTCCATTATCAGCTGGCAGACAGGCATGACTTGCCCTCTCTCTGACCAAATTTTTGTAGCTAGCAGGTGGTGGAGTTAAGAGGAAGATGTGTCTGGACATTAGCATTGCTCACATTTAGTATGCATGCAGCTGACCACATTCACAGAGAGTTTGAACTAGTGGTATTTAGCCTGCGGAATCTGGGCTACACAAAATGAATCAGTGTTACATGAATACTCAGAGAACTTGCCATGTGTAAAACGTATTTAACAAATTAAAATAGTGGTATTTTTTTACATCCATATAGATTAAACATGGAGTTACATCTTGACATCTTGTGTTATTGTAAACGTTGGCATTATTTACAATAATTTGCATTTTCTGTTTTAATATTAAATAATCAAAATCATAGATTTTACAAAACTGCATGATTGAAAGTCTCACTTAAAAAGACAAGTATATCAAAGCTATTTGGAAATAATATAAATATTACACAAGAAATACTTGCCAATATTTAAAAGAAATTCAATTATGTGTGTAATCTTGGGGTAGCATTGCTAGATAAGTCATATATCTCCATTATGTTGGTCTTTGCCATGATCACAGGTGTTTTGTTAAATTGCATCACTGAAGTCGCATGGGATGTCTTATCAGTTTCAAGATATTTTGGAATGGTTTATTTTTGGACCATGTGTGTTGAAATCACACTCAAAATCTATTAGAGTCGTGAAATTAAATCACAACTTATTTTAAGTTTTGAAGATTAGGGGTTTACTTACATGGCTTTAGTTAATTTGGGATAATAAAGTAAACAGTAATGCATTACTTGTTGAGGTGGCCTAAAATCACATGACCATCAAATCAATTATGGTAATTTATTATGTACTTAGTATTCAGAAAATGTCTCATTATAATTGATACAAATTTTGCAGTTATACATAAGTTGTTAAAAAAGATGGGATTCTGTGGATTGTAGAGGCGCCACTGGATATGTTATGGTACAAACATCTAAATCTGCTCTTTACAAAAAAATATTAAAAACATACATTATTTAGCAGAGGCCCTTATCCAGAACACCTCACAGCTGATACAGTCTCACAAGGTACAATGTAAAAAGTTGAGTGGTAGCACAGGTATGGCCAGGATATGACCCAACAGTCTTCTGGTCAAGTCCACTTTCTATGTAGTTCAATGTATTAACCTCTGCTCTGTCAATGCTCTGTCAATGTAAATTATGACAAATTTTCCAAGACCTTAGAAAAAGAATAGAAAAGGATACAAAATGTATAGAGTATTGACCAATTCACAATAAGATAAATCACACCAAGAGCATGACATTGGAATTGGACAGGTTTGCTTGCCTGTTGGGCGTTTGCTACAGTAGCAAGATTGTATCAGCCAGATTTGGATTCAGTCTGATGAAAACAGGTAATTTTGGACATTACTGACTTAACTGCTACAGGTACCTGGGAGAAGATTCTACAGACACTGTAGGTGTGTGTCTCTGTCTTTGGGCCTAGACTGTGATGGGCTTCATGTGATTATGAAATGTTTAACAGGGCCCTTTTTGTTCACCGTAACGTCCTATGGCTAAATATCATTCTGTACTTTAAGTACCTTAAGTGAGACACAACATTATTGACATGGTTTTATATTTGGTGCTTATAGGACTACTCTCTTCTTGGTGAACCAGACAAGCAGCATCTGAACTTGTTCAGTGAGCAATGTACTCACACTACTAGACATAATATTAGACTTGCTTGTTCAATGTTTCGAAAAAATGGTGATACCAGATTACAGGACGAGTTACTATAGTATCAGATAAATATAGTTTGTTTTAAAGCTTGTAAAAATTAATTACATGTACAGCATTTAGGAGATGTACATATCGATATTGACAGTTGAATAAGGGGCCTGCTGAAGGGCACATAAGTGGCAGCTTGGAAGAGCCAGGATTAGAACTCCGGACTAGAGGTATCAACTGTATTGATCCCGCATGATAATCACAAAATAGAAGTAAAACAGACAATGCCAGCCCACCACTTCATGATCTAGCTATAAGACAACTGCCCTCCAGACAGTGCCCTTAAGCCAGTGCTTCCAATGAAAATGTGAACAGTTGAGAGACTTTTTTGGGATTAAGACAGGCTAATGATTATTATTGTTGACATTTCAATTGATCTACTGCCCAGTCTTGATCTTGAATTATGATATTACCACTATATTCAATTCCATCCACTGTCATCTTCAACTTTAGCCTTTATTTTTGAACATGCAGTAATTATTCTGGTCATTTGCATGTGGTTGGCAATTGTGCTTGTTGAAGTCACACACTTTTATCAAGATTTTTACTTCAAACTGAGCCTTAGGGGTTGTAACCAAAGTGCAAGTAGAGAGCCAGAAGAAGAGTAAAAAAAAAACAAAACAACATTGCGTTTGTTACCAAAAAAGCTTGAGTGCAGTGCACAGGTGCTTGAGTGTATCCGGTGCAGTGAGTGGTCAGTGGCGTTATCCCAATCTGATGCATCGGGGCATAGCACGTTGTGGTTTTTTAAACTGGCGTGGGAAGCACAGTGCTTCTGAAATAGAGTGCACTGACTGCTTCTGATGGTCTGCTGGTGCACTGAAATAAATGAGCTGCTGCAATCCATTTGTGGGTCTGGGAGGAGGCGTGTCTCACGCAAAAAACTCATCCCTAGCAACATTGTTTTGAAAAATATCGATAACTGTCTTACACATTTATTGACAAAATGCAGTTCGTCTGGCCTTCAAAAGCCATTAATGGAAATTGCTTTTGTTTCAAATCATTTTCACAATCACCTGTTTAACATCACCTTTTTAAAATCATATCATTATGCCTTTTTAACTCATTACTAGCATATCTAGTATATCTAGTACTAGTAATATCTAGTACTAGTATATCACTCCTTCCCAAATTGTTTGGAATGTGTTTAAAATGCACAAATAGTGTCACGTCTGACGATTGCGCAGGCGTGCCTTGATTGTGCACGCCTGTCCTCGATCAGCGAGGACTATTTATAAGCTTTGCCCGCGTTCATGCGCTGCGAAGCTTTCTTTGTTACACGTTGTGATTTGTACTTTGTTTTGTTTTCGACACAGGTAAGGTAGGATCTTCTATTGTCATTTCCAGACTTTGATCCTGCCCGCCTGTTGTCCGTTATGTTTTTATTCTGTTTTATGTTTCATTTATTCAGTTTCAATAAACCTGGTTGTCCTGCACGTCGCGTTTGCCTCCGACTCCTTCACCGTGACAGAATACGAACTGGCAGATAAAACCTGTACACACTCTGCAAAACAGTGACAAACCATCATGCCACAAGGCCCACAGAGTTGGTTACAATAGCGTGAAAGTGCAGTGTGTAGGTGTTAACATAGTGTGAACAATTAAAGGCGTTAGCTCTTATTATGAAGAATCCAGATGTCATGAGCAAAGAAGATGTTATAGAAGATGTTTAGAAGATGATAATTCGGCTGCAGTGAACAAACGCACAAAAATTCCCTCAAGAATACTAGTCACAGGAATTAAAGAATATTTCAAAATGAAATAATGGTGTATCCCCTGTTTTTGTGAGCAGTGTAGTTGGGTAAAACACTAATGGGAGAAGCTTGTTATTTAATTTACTGCATTACAGTGACAGCAGCAGAGAGACAATGATGCCAGCATTCTGTATGCAACCAGAAATTATTGTACACAATAAACTCAATGTTACGCAGTAATCAAACAGCAGGATGTAAATGTTTTCACTACAGCTGTAACACCTGTTGCCACCAGTGTGCAGTAACAGTGATAACTTTGAGGTGAACCTTGAGAGACTTTAGTGATTTGTAACTCTTGTTAACCCTGCTTTGTACATGTTGGTTAAACAAGAAAAATCAAGAGTAGGCGTTGCTTGCTGTCATGAATACTTGCAACCAAACCTGGAATTTGTGGTCATGGTTCCAGTCATAAAGTCAGTAAGCACCATTATTTATACCCGATTAAGCTTATAATGATGCTTATGATGAAGCCATAAATTGTATTTAGGCTTAAAATAATGCAGTCTATAATTGTGTATTTTTATATGCTGTTACCAATTAACAAAATGATGAAACAAGTGCTAATACTGAGCTCAGCATGCCTGTTCACATGGGCATGCATAATTGCACAAATGCACAAAACCTGCCAGGCAGTAAATATAGATCTCAGTAATGGTCCTGAATGAGAGCTGATTGATTATTAGCATGTATGTGTATATAAAGGTCTTTCTGAGCGAATACTGAGCTGTAGTAACGTGTTGGTCAGGGATAGGAGCATGTAGAGCAGGTCTGGAAACCATGGCAACTCTGTGTTACTCATATCCCCTGGCCCTAACAGGGAGTAGGTGAGATAGAGAGAGTGAGAGAACAAGCGGTTACCTGTGAAAACCTAATCCCATTCAGCACATACATACAAAGACTGGCCCCATCACTTCCAGCCTGATATGGAAACACACAAGAGGACTGAGAAGACACATTTTTGATTGACTGTTGTTTATGTACAACATCTCGCTATCATACAGCACACACTACTGTACTGACAAAACGGCACATGGTCCTCCTTTCTCATATGACTGCTAAAACATTTGAAGAAGGAACCTCAAATTAATCATCCCGCTTTTTTATTTCCTCAGCTTGAATGGCACTTTCATTTATTTGCAAGTGATTTATTGAAGTGCTCCATATTCTAATCTCTTCCATACTTCTGCTTTTTTCCAGCCTTGCACATGGACATCAAGAAATCTGAAGCTAAAGTGGAGGCATTGAGGAATGTGTCATTGCAAATTTATATTGATATGACATAAACTATTGTGTGAAATGCAATATATAAGAGATATTTTACAAAACGCTGTAAGTCCTGTAATATTTCTTATAAGATGCATGGACAAAAAGTGTTTATTCAGTCTTGATTTGCTCCATTAAAGAAATATTAGGTTTTAAGAGAAAATGAGCATTGTTCTAAATGTATATTTTACTTGTTTGTCATTGAGTAGCTCTGAAAGTGTACAGAAGTAGATCCATATAACACTGTCTAAATATATATATATATATATATATATATCCCAAATCACGAAAAAGTTGTGAAAGCATAGAAACAATTTATTACATTTGAATTGACTTTTATTTCATTGTAATCAGTATGCAATTAAGATATTTAATGTAATGTAAAATATGACTGACACAGTCCCATAGTAGGACAAACCATGGCTTTTGGACTTCTTGCTGATAATCATCTTTTCATCTTTGGTACAGAAAAAATATAGTAAATAGTAAAAGTGAAGTGGCATTTGTTTATGTAACTCCATATTGTAGTGCTTGATATTGTTTTGCCAAAGTAATTTACCCTTGCCCTTTTGGGTATATCAGCTATTTCTAAATGGCGGTTCTTGATTCAGTGCAGTCTGAGAGATTGAGGATCACAGGATCACATCTTAAGCTTGTGCCCTTGACCTTTGCACACTGAAATTCTTCCTGATTCCTTGAACCATTTAATGATATTATGCATTGTAAAAGGAGAAAATCACCTGTTGAAATATTTTTTTTTATGTGTTGCAGGCATGAAATTAAGTTGATCAGACAAAACATGACATATCTTAGGCTCAAACTCCCTGCAACTGAATAAAGGTCAAAGTAAATTTAAGGTAAATTTCAGGTTGTACTTTAATTGAACTCAGGTAATGAGCACACGTTTTCTGAAGCTTTCTGACCCAACTGGGGCATCTAATAATGCTATTTTATTTCTAAACCAAGATTAATGGACAAAATTACTCTATAATGATTTTCTTACAATATAATACAGACCAACAATGGAAAAAACTAAATTTGTAAGAAAACAGAAAGTTTTTTCTTGAAGCACTTTTTCAGCATGAACTTGAACTTTGACACATTTTCGTCCCACTGTGGGTAAACTGTTCCACTGCTCAAAACTGAGATAATATAAAACTGACCACAATGGTGTTTCTACAGTTACAAAAGAATGTCAATTGTTAACTGCCAAGCTTGATTTCTTTGTATTTAATTTCACTTGTCCATGGCTCTGTGGGTGAGCTGAAGTTACAACATTAAAAAGGACAATGTCTTTCTGGAATCCATATTTCCTTGAAAGGCCAGGTCTGTGTGTGGCATGCAGTTTTTTTTTGTTTGTGAGCAGTGAAAAGAAAGTGCATGCATTTATGTAAATGTCAGTGGATACAATTCTTTGTTTATAATCTATAGCACAGAAGCAATGAGCTAATGGAAGTCCTTCAGTGAACCTCTCATCGCCTATATTTAGGAGTAATGTGCCAATTTCACCAGTGCCATTAGAGATTTTATGATTCACAGAGAGTGAACTAGTGGGCGCTTCATTGACCTCACCTTTTCCTTTATCCCTATGAACAATATTGTTGTTGCGATTTCATATTACGAACTACAGTGGTGCTTAAAAGATTGTGAACCCTTCAGAATTATTACTGTTTCTGCATAGTCGTGACCTAAAAACATCATCATCTTCCACACAAGTACTTTTGTATGATATGTTTTTCCTTACACAAACTGCTTTCACAACATTTCTTTTGTATTTAGGTCAGGACTTCAACTTGGCCGTGCAAAAACATTATCTATTCTTTAGCCATTTATTGATATAACAAATTGTTTAGAGAACCTGTGTTGCTGCATGAACCAATTTTTCTTGAGTTTGAATTCACAGACAAATTTTCTCACGCTTTCCTTTATAATTTGCTTGTATAATTTGCAATTCAATGTTCCAGTGAAGACAAGCTGCCCTGATCGAGATGTAACACTGCAGACCCATATACCAATGGGTAACATGTCATGTCATGTCATACCAATAGCCAATGTCAAAGAGGTTTTTAGTTGTTTAGAAGTAATTTTGGGTTCCTTAGTGATCTGACAGACTGCTATTACATGCCTTGGTGGAGTGATTTTGTTGGTCTAACATTACTAGGGACTGTAACAATGATTTTGAGTGTCCTTGGTCTGTCAGTTGCTTAATTGTTTTTTTTTCATCTGCTTTTAGGACTTGTTCTACCAAAGCACCATTTTACATATTCTGACCAATAAGTCTGTCGATTATATATGGTATATCCAGGTCTAGCAACTTTCAGCATTATTGTGCAATAGGTATACTCTAGGTATAGAAGGCCTGAAAAGAAAAACAAATAAACAAAAACGAATCACAAAAGTAGATCTAAAAATACAACAGAAAAAAAGCAACATCAGCAAACCTGAAAACACAACAGTGAATCTGAAAACATAATTGTAATAGAATGTAAAAAAAATGTACAAAGTAATGTAAGGATTAGACTTATGACCCCCAAATGATTATATTTTTATGCCTAAATTGATTTGTAAATAATGAATAAAATAATGTATAATGAAGTGTTATATATAATACTTATCAATATATTCACACGTGAATAACTATAAATTGAAGTAGAAAGATATTAAAAACATGAAAATAAAGTAAAACCTTATAGCCTGTCTTGCCTGTTCTAGCCTGTTCTAGCCTAATCTTATCACTAGGTGTCACGCTTGACGTCTGTGCAGGCGTGCCTTGATTGTGCACACCTGTCCCGGATCAGCCAGAACTATTAATAAGCTTCGCGTTCATGCAGTGCGAATCTTTCCTTGTTACGTTATAATTTGTTCTTTGTTTTGCTTTTGACACAGGTAAGGTAGGATCTACTATTGTCGTTTCCAGCCCTTTGATCCTGCCCGCCTGTTGTCCGTGACCCGGGGGGGTTCTGGAGGAGCGATCCGCCGTTCGCAGGGGGCTGAGTGCGGGGTGTTCTCCCGTCGATATAGCCAAGCGTCGGCCGGGGTCGCCGCGTTTCCTCCTGGGCTTGTGCTTTTGATCTGGGGGGAGCTCCCCGCTTGAACTCCCGCCGACCCGTGTGGTCCGAGCGCGGTTAATCCCACCCCGGATAGGATAGCACGGATCTCGGTGTGGCTTGTTCTGGCTGGGAGGGGCTCCCCATCTCCTCGTCCTCGCGCCGGGAATTACTGCTTGCTGCAGACTCGCCGGTTCCGGATTGATGGACCCCCTCCTGCCACGCTGATGACATCACCACCCTGGATCGCGGTTGGCAGGAAGTTGTGGGACTCTCCGGACCGTCGCCCCTTCGGGGGGGGGGCCC
>JAUZSU010147805.1:0-14883 GCA_034780255.1 Parotocinclus maculicauda
AAAAGGAAACAAACAAAAAAAAAAACAAAGGAGGTAGGCCTATTCTCTTTTATTTGATTAGTAATTAGTTTGCCTTCACATTGTATGTGGGAATTAACGTCAATTTGATCAAATTAAACATTTAATTTGTATTGCATATGACATATTACACATGATGATTTGTTAACTCATTTCTATTTTAAATTAACTAAATTCTCCTTTGTTTTTATTATTGCTTTTATTGTACAGTGTCCTTGGGTGCCTTGACAGGCGCTTATTAAATAAAATTGTTGTTGTTGTTGTTGTTGATTAACCATTTACATATTAATTTGTATTAGTTTTAGTGTTTAAATGAAAGGTAACCAGAATGCTGCAACTACAGACACTTTCATATTAAGCTTTTGAAGCTGGAAATAAATTAAAATAAACTAAACCACACCAATATAATTTAATAAGCAAACATAAAAAAATCTATTTTTAATGGACAGGTAAAAATATTTCCTTTTTACAGGACAAGGCTAATCTACATCTCACACTAGGATTTATCCTAGCCAATCATATGGCGGCAGTGTAATTAATATGGTCCAGGGATAAAGAGATGGTTTATGCTGTGGGAAATGATTTTTTGACACACTTTGGAACTGTAAATACCAAGAAATCATTGCTTAAATGCCATAACCTGTTGAGTATTGCTGCTGACCTTGTTTATACTTTTATGGCCACAAGTTGCCCATCTTTGAATGACTATTTTCAACATGATAATGCACCATGTCACAAAGCTGATTCAAACTGGTTTCATAAACCAGTCTTCCCCGTCACTGGATTTGAATCCAATAGAACATATTCGGGATGTGGTAAAACTAAAGATTTGCAGCATCAAGTGCATGGGAAAAGTGCACATGAATTGTGAGATGCAATCATGAAAACATGGAACAGGAAGGAAAGGAATGTTTTCAACATCTTAAGAAATCCATACAAAGAAAAATGGAGGCTGTCCTGAGAGCACGGAGATGCTCTACCCATCATTAACATTGTCATCCTTCTAAAGTGTTTGGTGAGAGGAGATCATAGCATGTGTTTTAAGTAAAGAAATGTATTTGTTTATTCATTCATTCATTCATTCATTAATATTCATTCTTTGTCTTATTCTCTTAAACCTTGATCAGGGTAATGGAAGAGCCGGTGCCTAGACAGGAACATCTCTGTACAGGGTGCCAGTCCATCATATGCACTCACCCATGCATACGCACATTCACACATTAAGGGCACTTTAGGTAGTTCTTTTAAACTAACACACATGCCTTTGGATTGTGGGAGGAAAACAGGGTACCCACACAAACATTGTAAGGACATGCAGATTCCACACAGAAGGATCCAGGTTGCTCCAGAGTGGCACACAATGGTGATAATGTGACTTACTGTAGCTCGCTAAGTGGTGTTAGGTGGTATTGTTAATGTGATTGAAATGAAAACCTGGTTTGTAGCAATACCAAAACAAGAAGTCAAAAGCAATTGTATTATATGTCACATTGTTCTAAGCGGCACTTTGCTCTGGTTCCCTTCAGAATGGCATGACAAAGGCACATGTTAGGGTGATGGACAGTTGTCAAGTGATGACACACAGCTTGGCCGTCTCATACTAGACACCCTCTTGTGAGCAAACACTTGTTAAGTCTGCCTGTGTATGAGTCTCCAAGCTCTGAAAGACTTCATTGAGTCCATGGATGAGTAGCTTCGGCACTCTGTGAACTGCATGCAAGCTCTTCAGAAGGATCTCCTGGTGTCCCTTTAAAAGCAGACTCTATCAGCAGCAACTCAAAGAAGACTCCACACCCATTCGACTGTATGTCCTTACTCTCATATGTCTTATCCAATAGGGAGATGGGTGCAACAAAAAGGTGACAAGACCACAGGATTAGCACCAAACAGGATCTCATTTCAATCTCATTTCAGGGAGGCCAATTGGGACTAATTGGGACTTCTGTCTGAGTAGCAGTTTTTCAAAGACATGAGAGCCTCTCCGATAACCAGTATTACAACTTTGCTTTGGTTTGGTGTTTAAAAGCTAAATTGGATAATAAGAAAGCAGACTCTTAACTTTGATAATCTGGCAAACATAATGCAACAAGATAATTTTTAAGGAGAAATTGAGATGTGATATCACAAAATTATAGTTTTTAGATTTAATTACATATTTCAACAAAAGCAAGCAACATTCATTAACCTCTATTTATTCTTGCATCTTAGATAATTTGTGAAAACAGTCTGTACATTTTCAAAAAAATTTAAATATATTGACAAATACTGTAATTATAGTGCATTAATTGTCATTAACCTATTGATGTAACAGAGAAAAGTAATTAGGTTTAAGCATATATAGATTTTAGCAAAACACCTACAATCGAGTGTTGTTCTTCTGTTCTTTGCATTTGTTAATAAAAGTGCTATTTGTTCCTAGTTAGTTACCCAAACAGTTGCCCGCTTGCACTGCATCACGTTAGTTGCTCCAATTATTAAAAACAACTTGCTCCTGATTAGACGGGGCTAAGTTATGCAAATCTGAATCGGACTGGCATTGTTGCACACACATCCCAGGAGAGACAGCCCTGTAAACACCATGGAAGCATTCTTCTTCTGTCCCAAATATCCCCCCAGCACCCAGTCCATAAATAAAAGCTACGTTCAAGGGGTCTAATCCCAGGGATGACCTTGCTTTGTCATGTCACCTCGCCAGAGCTGAGGGGGGCACGGTGGATGGAGGACAAATCCCTGAAAAAAAATGAGGAGAAGCACTCCACATTAAATCCACAACAGTGAACGTCTAAGCTGTCACCTCCGTAAATGACCTCAGGGTTAAAACAGGGGGAAGCTGGGAGGAAAGGATACACTTTATAACTCAGACTTCAGGTCGGGCTTGGGCTCGAAAGGTCTCCTTCTTGTATTTTGGCTTTATGGCGTGCTGTTGGTGGCATCTTTGTACATTAATCTTCAAGCACCCCCCCCCTGCAACACACACACTCACACACACTCTGCATGGCCTCATCTCCTGTTGGTTGGCTCGATCTGTTGTAGCCAGTTTCATTGTAATGTGAGCCTGACTCCATCTCTATGCACCGGCAGGCAGGACTGTCTTTTCCTCTGTCCTGCACTCCTGCCCTCCCCCCTCCTTCCCTTGCCTTAATTGCCTCAGACCACCAGTATGTAGCGGCTGCAGATGTCTCGCTCCTTAATTTGCGTAGAGAGCACAATCAGTCCCATCTGCTGCAGTTTTTACTTTCCACCACCAACCCCCCCCCCCACACACACACACCCACGACCACCAAAAAAAATCACCTCGGCACTCCCTTAAATCTCTCCAGTAAGCCCCCTGCCCCATCACAAAACGCAAACTCTACTCCTCCCAATGAAAACCATGTCATTGGAGCCAGGATTGAAAGCCTATCAAAAAGCTATAGAAGAGTGCTTTGGATTGGAAGGGCACAGTCAAGGATTGGTGCAAAACGAAGGCCCCCTACCAGTTTACTCTTTGCAGTGCTACTCCCTGTCAGGACTCTGAAAGAAGGTTCAGGCCACAGAATCAGAGGACAGATGGGAGGACTTTTGGGGAGGAATAATCAGGCCACAGCATGGCTGATGAAGGTAATGTGTAGCACCGCTGTTTATACAAAACAGAATAAAATACATAAGCATGAACCTCTTCAGTGCACACTTGGCCAAATAATGCTCTGAAGTCTGACTGCTTCAAAAGCATAGCAAAACATCAACTTTTTTAAAGCATACCCAGTATTGGTTGGTCATAGTGGAAACCTAAAAAAAATAAAAAGTGCTTTGAATATGGATTTAATAATACACAAAGTATGATATTTCATGAAACTATTTGAGTGACATAAATAAATAATAAACAATAAATGAAGTGGCAATTACTCTTAAAGTGACAGATGAACAGGGTGGGCATTTGGAGTGATGTCCGAAGAGTTTAAATACCTTTAGATTGCTTTAGGCTGGAGACTAAGGACTGAGGAATGATTGATGGTGCATTGGATGGTGATGGAACTCATTTTCATAATTTGGAGGGTCAACTTTTGTTCTCTCATTCTGTTTTTGCGCTTTTTGTCTCTAAGGCAGTGAGATGCATAAGGCCACTGACAGTTGCTCCAGCCTACATTGTGGAACATACAATGAGCATTTGTGCTAATTCATGTGTGTACTTATTCAGCTTCTCTCTTCTTGTTGTTTTTTTTTTTTTTGTCAAACACTATTTTTATACTACTTCTACTTTTAGCATTACAGAAAACGTATGATCAGTATGATATTATGTAAAACTGCAGTCAAACGAAACTTTGTTGTGGAAGAAATGCATATAGAAGACTATAATGTAATACGATGGCTTCATATTAACCATCATACTGAGATAGATGATCTGTAAAGTTAAAAAAGACACAGATACTTCCAGTATAAAGTTCACTAGTGTGCTAGCTGTTGATAATACCCTTATATTTTGGAAATCCCATATTAGAAAATCTCAGACTGAGACATGAAAAAGATTACCAAAGTTGCTGTCTGTCTTTTCCAACCGTTACAGTCTTTTGACTGTTAACTGTGTATGCTAAAAGCGGTGAAAGGCTATTGTGGTGGTCTGTTTCGCATGTTATCTGTGGCAGCCTCTCATGTCAGTCAGGGTCCTGAAGAGCAGGGAGTTTGTCTAAATCAGGGGCCCTGAGTCTGCCTTGTTACCCATCACCCCCTGCAGCACCAGAGGAACTGGAGTATAGACTGTCATGGCCTACCGTCATGCTTCTCTCCAATTCAATGACAGTTTGTTCTCAATTAGATGGCTTTGTATAAAAATGAATGCCTTTTTCGCTAACTTTTTTCACCATCTGGGCAGGGCTTGCATGGGTGTAAAAGATGCCATCCACAACCTAAAGCTGTTTTCAATATTTCCCACTTTAATTTCTTTTTAAGGACCTTATTTAGTTATTCTTATGACACTGGTTATACACATTTTGTTTTACATATTGGTCTACAGACTGACCTACAGATCGAGGGGTTGTATTTTGCAATACACATTCAAAACCTGCTTTACAAATGCACATTTCTGCTTTACAAATGCACATTTCTCTGAAATATGTTAATATGTTACAACCCCAAATCAGAAAAAAGTTGTGACAATATGGAAACTGCAAAACAGCACCCCAAACCCCCCTAGAAAAAAAAAAACCATCTAAACAAATAAAACAAAACAAGAACACATTGTTTCTTACATATAATTGGACTTTCATGAATTAGTTAACAGCTGGAAAATTAATTACACATTTGGAAAAAAAAGATGGGATGTAAGGTATTTAGCATTTTAATATTGCCATTCCTTTTCACAACACTTAAACACTTAAATAATGTTTTTGCACCAAGGATAACAAGTGTCATGTTTTAGGTATCATTTTGTTTCATTCGTCCAGAAAAAAACGCCTTATGATGTGCAACAGTATGGATAATTCTACACGCATTATACATTGAGGACAGGTCAGGAAGGACTGTCCAGTACCTGTACCCTCTTCAAGCCATTCTAGTCTCTAAGATCACAATGTGCTATTCTACATTTCTGCATAACAGAACTATAAATGACCTTTGCCAAGGGCACAGTCTTATACCATGACAGACCCTGGTTTTGCACATGTTTCTGATAACAGTCTGGATGGTTCTTTTTGTCTTTATTATGGGGCACCTGACACCCATGTCTCCCAAACTATATACAGATTAGTAATTTGTCTGCCCATGTTACATCCCAGATGCCACAGAGCCCAAGGAAGTCAATACTGCATCAGCATATAGTTAACATAAGGCTTCTTTTTTGCACAGTAAAGCTTGAATGGTATAGGAGATCGGAATCATTATTAAAACATTTTACCAATAATTTTGCTCAAAGACTCAAAACCATTTGTGGATACTGCTTTTGTACCAAATCATAATTACATTTACATGTTCACATCACCAAAAATTGCATTATTATTTCCTTTTTTTGTTGTTGATTTTGTTTGCCTCATCTTTATCCCTAAATTACCCTTCTCCCAACACTTTGCTAATAGATTGTTCTAATTAATATCATGCATTGTCCATTTGCTGAGTGACCCACTAAGTAAATGTCATAAATATAAATTCCTAGTGCAATTCTCATCATGTAAGTCATTATTTTGTGTTTTTTCATCAGGCAATGTACGCAACTAAAAGTCTGTTGGTAGATTTACATTAAACTTGGGTCCAGCAAAAAAAACTTTTTTTAAATCACACGGTGTAAAACATATTCAAAATAACAGAATAGAATAAAAAAGAACAGAATAACCATACTATTAAGAGTTATTTCTTCCCTAACATTTGGTTATGTGTCCTGTCACCTTAATAACAGTGCATATTAATCTGTATCATGTAAGGATTTATTGCAATGATTAAAATTATTGCAATATTAGTTTGTTCTTCTGTTAAGTTGTTATATGAGTTTGAGATCATGTTTTAGAGTTTTTTGTCTTAAATTGGATTGATGATTATTTCATTTGTTAGGCATTAATTTTGGCTTAATGGTTGGCCTTACCATGCCAAATGTGAAAACACACTTACGGTGTGCTGCCGGAAATCTGGTCTGAATGATCTTCATTCATCCAGATTTGCAAGCTTTTTGTTAAGTGCCATTTGTAGATGTTTCTATTTTTTGTTTCACATTGTATTTGTTTGACAAGCTGTCTTAATACATACTGTATATGACAGTCAACAATTAAACTGTGTTTAATGGACTACTTGCACAGTGTAGTTTGATAGAAACAATGTGTCAGTGATTGTTAGCTTTTCTAAATAATACATTTACCTCTTTGCAATGCTTTCTAGTGCTCATTCAGTTCTTACTTTAGTTCAGTGCTTACTAAAGATGAATAAATATGCAGAAGTACAACCAACAGCTCAGTTAATGCTATTGTACTTGACTGTGAAATACAAGACACTGGAAACCAGCTACTGCCTCTTTAGTAACTGCTGGGCATTTAATACCCATATCTATGAACTTACCCCTTACACCCAAGACTGACTAGTGTCAGTGGGACTGGTTGAATTAAAATGGAACGCAATCACTCATGCTCAGAGAGCAGGCACGTGAGATCTCATGAGATTTTAGAAATAGAAAACTTTGGCATCATAAGGTTTTGAACTCACAAAATAAAAAATCTAATCATGATCCAATTAGACCCTCATTATCCACCCAACCCAACACTGAATCTAAAACAGGAAATACAGTGGTGCAATAACGATGATGTGTACCAAACAACCACAATATGTACTGGACAACATTTCATAGTAGAAATCTAAGTGCAAATCTAACATACAGTTTATTACAATTCATACAATTCAGAATGAGCAGACCTCGCTAAATTGAGTTGTAAAAGTTGTTCCCCTGTGAGTCGTTACCATATGATCAGGGTGATAATTGCGCCAAAACCTCTGTTGGAGTCCCTCAGAGTTTGTGGCAGTCTGGCAGGTGACGGCACACTCCATGTAGGTAAGGCACGGGCACAATTGTCATGGGGCTTTGGGCGCCTGGCTTGCTCTCAGGATGTGAACCCCCCATGGAGCCTGCTTTGCTGTGAAGCACCGCCTTTTGTTTGCCATTTGTTTACCTTGCTTGACCAAGCCATAGTCCTGAGCACAATGAGGTCTAGATCAACAGCTCCTTGAATAGGCCACGGCGTCTTTATCCCCGCTCTCAGAACACTGGTTACCTCGGAGAGGCAGTGATTAAGAGCCCGACGGGCTATCTCCAGTTCAAAAGCACAAAGGCACTCCACTTATCCAATAAAAAGAGTCCACCACTCTTCATCCTGATGCTGCCTGCCTGAAGAAAGATCGGCATGGGGGTACCAAGTAACTGCTGAAGCACATTTAGAGATTTAGCATAATTTGCTTTTTTGCTGTTTTACTCAAAAAAAATATTGAAATATGTCATTCTAAGTGATTGAATCCATGAAAGGCTGTGTAAATGTCTAGCTAAATACTAAACCTTTTCAAATTAATTTATTAAAATCAATAGGCCATAGGCAGTGGGTTGTACGGTGGTTGAATTTGGGGGTAGTGTGGCTGCATGTGGTTTAGGGGAGGTTTGGGAACAGTCTGCCTAAACCAGCTGCATGGCAAAAACACCGCCCATTCCCTGCTCTGCAACAAAAGATGAAAGCACGCCCTGCTAGGTGGCATAGACTCCAGGTGACTAGAGCAACCTGACGAGTGAAGTCCAGTGCACCCTAACGCAGAAAAAGCAAGATCGAATTGTATGGCAGTCATTGATGTATTATAAAAAGGGGCTTGGTTCTCTGGCCTTTTTAAACACCAGCACATAATCCTTTCGTTTGCCAAACACAATAGAGTGGTTGAAAGGTGGCACCTCTGTGGCCTGCTTCTAACAAGGCCAAGCATTATGGACCAATGCACACAGATCAAGTTTCACAGGAGGAATCAGGTTTTCAAATAGTAACCTTATCAATTTGGTCTCTACCATATATTATCAGGACCAGAGGGAAACATTAACTATTACTAATACTACTAATATTGTTTTTTATTGAACATAGTTATTGGATGTTACTGGGGCAAGTTGGTTCTTGAGAAGGTCCTTGCCAAGGTAGGTTTCAAAATAAATGGCAAATTCTAGCTAGCTAGTTGGCTGTGCTAGCAGTGTTTATGCAACAATGCTAATGCTGTCTACTATAACTACTTAAAAAAATGTCTTACTGTCCTTCTTTAACTGAACCAGTTTACCATCCTCACATTGAAATATGAACGCAATTATATAAAATAATTTATTCACATACATACAGAATGTGTAAAACATTATGGAAAATAAAATTAATTAAGTACCAAAGTTGGTCACTTGTGTATTGTGGTAGCCTAGTGGTTAAGGAACTGGACTCTGGACCAGAAGGTCTAGGGTTCAAATCCCACCTCTGCCAAGCTGCCATGGTTGGGTCCTTGAGCAAGACCCTTAACCTACAACTGCTTGGATTGCAAGACAGTATTAGTTGTAAGTCGCTCTGGATAAGGGCGTCTGCTAAATGCTGGAAATGTTTGTGGCCTGGTGGATTGGAACCTTTGCTGTATCAGATTGTGCACTGTGTGTCAGGGTCAGAACAAGCATAACAAAACGCTTAAAGCGGTAAGAGATTTGAGGAGCTGAGTAACCAAGTCAGAGAGACACCCTGCAGTCATCTCAGGTTTATTACAGATTCAGTCATTCAGACTTAGCTTGAATCGGACTGAAGAAGTGTTCTTTTGTTAATCAACCTCAGCATTGTTCAGCTCCCGCAGCAGGGCCCTTAACCTTCAACTTCACCAAAAACCCAGACTGTGCTGTAGAAAATAAATAAGTGGGTGTGTGGTGAAGTAAGTTCGACTGCTGTTTAGTGATATTTAAGTATATCAAAATTTAACGGGACAGCAGGAGACTATTGGTAAGCTGTTTTTTGAGTTCGGAACCTTTTTATTTATGGTATTTTTTTACTGGATAGAAAGGCCAGGCAGATTTTAATGAAGACATTAGCAGATGTACAAAACTCTTGCTCCAGGTCTCCAATAAGTTCCTGTTCAAGGTGATTTATAATTGTTTTTATTCCAAATAAACATTGTTTTCATAGCAACGTTACAAAAGCTGACCTGAAATGAACATGCCAGAGATTAAACTGTCAATAAAAAACATAGAGGATCAAATATAAAACCTGTTCTGTTCTGGGTGAGATCGGACAACAAAGCCATAGTCAGCATTAAGTAATGGAGTCATCCAAAGCAATAAAGAAAAAAAAAAACTGTTGCAATGTCAATGTGTGTAACGAATTTAACAAAAAGTCTTCTCAGAGGAACTGTAAATATGCCATGGATGGGCCAGTAAAAATTATGCCATGCCATTTTACAGGAAATATGTTACTTGTAAGAAAATACTCTACATGGACAAAAGTATTGGGACACACCTCTCAATCAGCTCCATTGTCAAAAGGTGTTTAAAAGCAAGCATCTAGCCATTTAGTCTGTCTTTACTAACATTTGAGAAAGTGTCATTATAAAGCGCTCACTAAATTCGAGCATAGTACTGTAATAGGATCCAACCATTCCAGATAGTCAGTTTTCCCTTCTAGATATTTCACAAATGTCAGAGTGTGATATTATTGAAAAGTGGAAGTGTTAAGGATCAACAGTGACTCGGTCAAGAAGTATCAGAGCACGTACAGTTGTATAGCAGGGTCGCCAAATGCTGAGGCACAAAACTTGCGCCAGGAGCTTCATGGGTTGCGTTTCTGTGGCTGCGTAGCTGCATGTCAGCCTTAGGTTGGATGGAGTGGTGAAAGGCACTGGATTTCCCTGGATTCTGGAGCAGGGGAAACATGTTCTGTTGAGTGACAAATCATGCTGCTCTCTTCCGTCAGTCTGATAGAGAGTCTGGGTTTGGTGAATGTTCCAATAAAGGGAAACCTTAATGTTTCAGCATACAGAGACATTTTGAACAATATTACGCTTCCAACTTTGTGGGAACAGTTTGGGGACGGCCCTTTTCTGTTCCAGCATCACTCTGCTACAAAACAAGAGCCATAAAGCAATGATTGAGTGTATTTTGTGTAAAAGAATTCTGACTGTCCCAGTCAGAGCCTTGACCTCAACACAATCAACCAACGGTGGGATAAACTAGAACCGTAGGCCCTTTTGCCCTACATCAGTGTCTGCTGAAGTGGTCAGATAGTGAAGCCATTGCAGAAAGTGGTGGATTGTCCTTCTGGCACCTTCAGCATCTCTGGAGCAACGGTAGAAGGGAACCCAGCCAAACCCAGCCTTTGCCATATGAATCCCTCCTGGGTTTCCATTCCTGCCACTTGATTCTCCTGCCAAGTGATCCAGAGTGTTTACAAGTACCTGCACAATGTTCCCCACTCCCCACCTTAATCATAGTGCAGACCACCTTGGCAATCTCCTTCAAGAATTTGCATCTGAACAGCCCAGGAGTGATGTTCGCACAGCTTCTGATGGCTGACAGAGCTAGTCATTAACAATCTCTTCACCACTCCTGACTACAATTTCTTCTCATGGAAACATCCACGATCTGGCCACCCCCACCTCCTAGACTATTTCCTTGTCAGCCAGAACCATGCGTCAGTAGTATGTATCACAAGAGCCCTGAGAGGTGCAGAATGCAGAACCAGCTGCTCAATCAGACCTCAAATGCCAATCCTGCTGTCCTTAACAGGATGCGACAAAGACCTACTTATCCTCTCAAGTGCAGATTCCCCACTGGAACCAGACAAACTGAGGAAAGCCGTGCCTGAGGAGACCCACAACAAGTCTCCTGGGTTTGATGTCATCCATGCAAAGACCTGCCGGAAAGGAGGTGAACACAATCACAGCTCTCTACGACGTTCTCTCTGTCATATGGAATGAGCAGACAGTGCTGCAAGCTTTGAAAGACGCATTGGTCATCTCCATCTTCAAAAAAAGTGGGTAAAAAGCAGCACTGTGGCAACTAAAAAGGTATCTTGCTCCTCTCTGTAGCAGGGAAAGTTTTTGGAAAGAACATCCTTAATCATCTCCGACCGATTCTGCAACCTTACCAGAATTGCAATGTGGTGGTGTTTTCGTGCCGGCAGATCAACTGTGGACATGATCTTTACACTGAAGCAACTGCAGGAGAAGGCAAATCAAACAGAACGTACCTCTTCATTGATTTCACCCAAGCCTTCGACACTGTGAACAGAGAGGGCTGGGGTATACCTGAGAACGCGCTCAGATGGCAGCCTTTTCGACTCTCGCCGCTCATCTGCCATCCGTGCAAAGCAACTCCTCTATGCAGATGATTCAGCTCTGGTGTCTCACTCTGAGGAAGAGCTTCAAAGCATGCTGGATGCCTTCCATCCAGAAAGCCTGCCATTGTCAGTAAGGAGTGAACTCCCGTTTGACGCCAGCGGTTTAGACATTAGATTAGATTAGTTTTATTTGTCACATATTAATTGTAGCAGGCACAATATAGAGCGAAATGCAAACCATCAACCCGTCCGAACATACAATATGACAAAGTGGGGGTGGGGGGGATTGGACAGACAGGACAGGAAGACACATGAAAAAAATTAGAATATGGTGAACATCGGGAAAGATTGGAGATAAAAAAGCCCCGCCCACTTACTATCCTCTAAGTAGTACAGTATGTGAGCACAAAAAAACTCCTTAGCACATAAGCACAAATACTGACATTGACAAAAGACTAGCCACGGGGAAGGGAGAAAGGATTGGGGGAAAATAACGGCCGGTCTATAGCAGCGACGTCGAGCGCTCACACAGCCCTGTCTCGATGCGACTGGGGGAGAAGCAGTGAAATGGAAGGTGAGTTCATAGGTTGGGAGAGAGAGTTAGGGCCAAAGAGTCGCCTACCAGAAAGCACCAGTCTATGTCCATAACACAGTGGGAAACTAATGGCTGCATGTTGTTATTTCGAGGGCACATTTACTTTTATTCCCACTGTAGACTGATTATTTTACATTGTATCAAAGGATTATATCTTCAATGCTGTCCCATGAAAAGATATATTAAAATAATTATAAAAACGTAAGGGGTGTACTCACTTTTGAGTTACTATATCACAGGAGGTACACACACAACTAACCCCAACACCTTAACCTAAAGCATTTTTTTAAACAGCATATAAAATATAAATCAGAGTTTAAAACATATTACTTTTCCAAAGAAGAAATAACAAAATATCCCCGCAAGGGTAAAAATATTAACTCTTTCTATGATTGTGGGCATAGATGGTTCCTACAATGATATATAAGTATATATATAAACACACACACAAACACACGCACACACCAACCTCTTTCCACATTAGTCTAAAAGGACACCATGATTAAAACCAAAACAAACAAACATGGAAAAGCTTGTCGAGTCACAGATCCCACAGGCCTTCACTTTTACGTAGGAGACAATGACTAATCAGGTTCATGGAAATGTGGAGGCTGGTGAGCTCACTCCTCTAGGGATAAATAACTTTTACGTCTGTTCCAAAGCAGGGCTTTATCAAGTCTGTTGACCAACATGCCTCTCTCTATTAAGAATAATTATTCCCTTGAGGGACATTTTCATGATCGAAACAAAATGAGTGCATTTGAGACAAATGTAAGAGCACAAAGTGTACCACAATACAGCTGCCATATCTGGCCCCAAAATATCTGAAATGAATACCAGAGTACTAAGGCTGCAGCTACTCCTGCACACTGTAACTGGAACACTGTGTTGCTTTGGGTTTTATTATTCATTCATTTAATTTCGTATTTGATTAATCCTGGAAACGGGTGCCACATGCTAGGGCCACTTTAGGTCCGGGTTTATATATCAAATGTACAAAAGTTTTTTTGGTAACAAACAATTGTATTGGAAACACTTTGTGAGGCATAGGTCCTCTACATCTCATGTAATGTATAGATGGGGCAAGATAAAGCATATTAAAATATCTCCAAACAGAATTGTTGTACAGTGCGTAATCAAGTTAAGCTAAGGCACGTCTTTGGACTGTGGCAGAAAACCAGAGCACCTGGATTAAAACCATTGTGGACATGCTGATTCCACACAGAAAAGACCCACGTGGGTCCACATGGGATCGAACCCAGGTCCTTCTTGATGTGAGGTGACAGTGCTACCCACTGGGCCACCCCAAGTTCACAAAAGTGCACAAACAGGGGCTGTTGTGATTTTTGCACAGAATTATTCATCCAAACACCAAAAGCGTTGTAACAACTATTGAAGACCAAAGACGAACACTGGGTGCTGATTGTTATGAATTTTAATCTTAAGTCACCTGATCTAATTTCTTTTGAGAATTTATGGGGGCACTCAAAGACAGCCAATTTCAAGGGTTCACAGCTGCAGTGTCTAAAAAGATTAGAAATCAGCTGTGCGTCTGGGTATGCAACACAAAGCGTGAATAAATATATTACAAAAAAGGAACTGAGGCTTCTCTCAGAGCAACCAATTTCTAAAATGACAAAGACTAATTCGCCTGTGCATTTTGCACTGCTTTAATCGGTTTGCTCACTCCCCTCTCTGTAGCTTTGACCAAAAGAAGGTCAAGGAGCATCAGATAACTCACAGTATTCGATGCCAAGGACGATGTCTCTGAAGTACAGACGTGCCTGCTCTTCAGTTAAGGGGCTGTCGGTAGGCACTTCCATCACAGGCCTGAAAGAGAGAGGTGTAACATGAGAGTTTAAGAGAGGTACAAGCTCAAGAGGCTCTTTAAATAGAGTGTTTTGAAGTGACAGGAGTGAGAGGAGTGCACCTACATAATAAACACTGATACCGTATTACACTTATTATTACACTTATATTTAAGGGAGGTCCAATAGAACATTGAATGGTCCTGGTAATTCTTTTTACAGAACAAATTTAACCTGATGTGTAAAATGAGAAAGTAAATACGTTTTACTGTGCATAGTGGAACTACACTTGCAATAGTAAACAGTGAAATTTCATGGCGCTATGAGATTTCCCCTATGAGTTAGATATTTGTGTAGCTGCAAAAACCCTTAAGCCAAGCTAGTGATGGGCTGCACTTCACAGGCGGATGAGTTTGTCACAAAGTAAGGCAAAAACACTTCAGTAAATGGAAGCAATCTTTGGGAAGAAAAATGGCACTCGAAGCTTCTGCTAAAAGGTAGAAAGCCCAAGTCGTGCTGTTTTGCAGATGTGATTTGATAATGTCAAAACATTACACCAATCCTTCAAATAGAAGATTAAACCTTAAATAGATAAATTATATATATACTCAAGTCTTTGCCAATCCAGAGCAATCAATTAACCTAACATGCATGTGTGGTCGGAAACCGGAGTACAGAGAGTAAACCCATG
>JAUZSU010147815.1:0-14880 GCA_034780255.1 Parotocinclus maculicauda
GGAACGTTCTCTTTACTTAACACTCCATACATCACTCTCGTATCACACATGCTCCGTCCGTACCGATCTTACAGCACGTCATATCCTACACATTAAGTAGCTACAACAGCTATTTACTGTAAATCATCATATTTTATGATTTATAACATTCATTTATTGTTAGAATTAATATTACTAATATATTTTTTATAAATTTTGTGATTTTTTTTTTATGTAAAACTTCCTCAAAAACTCGGGAAAACAGTGAAAATCCGCTATATATTTTTTCCAATAATATTTTTTGAATGCACCGAGTCCGCGAAAGGTGAACCGCAAAGTGGCGAGGGAACACTGTATTATAAATATTCACACTGCTAAACCTAATCTAATATGTACTTGTTTTCAGTTGCGTTGCTTACATTAAGCACTGTGAGGTGCAGGTTTAGTGTCAAGCTGAAGATTTGAATAACAAACTAATCATGCATCAGGAAATGATATTTCACTCCAAAAGATTGTTCCAGGAACTTCATTTCTGTGCTATAATTGTTACTGCTCTGCACCCCAGCCGCTGTAGAGGCAGAGGGAAAATAAAAAATTTGATAAAGTAAATGATAAACTAGAAGTACACAGAGAGTGTATTTGGTGGTTTATGCACAGGATGGCCACAACATACAATGAGAATAACATCCTTAAATAGGGCAGGAACAAAATATAGGTCTGCAGGTAGAATGGTGTCTATTTAGGCCCCAACCGCCTGTGACCGTGAATTGGATTCGGCGCATATGGAAAGTGATCAAACTAAATATAGAACAGATTTAATAAGAAAATTATGAGGTGATCTGAGCATGCTTACATATGCATACATAATGCATGCAGGAATTGGGGACACCGGACAGTTAGGGCGTGTAAGCTTGTACATTGTTGGTCAAACTTGGGATTTGTCCTTAAGTTAAGGCTTGTTGTTTCTAATTTAGTTTAAGATTTGTTGTTTATGTAACTAGTGATAGAATTTTACCATGGAACAGCCTTTTTATATGTGTCTGTGGTTTTAGTTTGTGTGTGTTTTGGGGACCACTGTGTGAACATTCATTCATTTATTATCTTCCGCTTAATCCATATGGGTGTCGCGGGCCAGCTGGTGCCCACCCGGCAACTCTGGGCGCAAGGGCAGCCCTAGACAGGGTGCCAATCCAACGTTGGACACACACACACACACACACACACATTGAGGGCCAGTTTTAGAGGCACCAATTAACCTAACACGCATTTCTTTGGACTGTGGGAGAAAACCGGAGTACCCGGAGTAAACCCACATAGACCACGGAGAGGACGTGTAGACTCTACACAGAAAGGACCCAGGCTGCTCCACCCTGGGATTGAACCTAGGACCTTCTTGCTGTGAGCCAGTGGTGCTAACCACCAAGCCACCGTGAATTACCAGATAATATGGGTTAATCCCCAATAATAAATCCCAGTCACATGCACGGTATATGTACGAAATAGCCACATACCATAGGTCTACAGGGAGAAAGGTGTTTATAAATACAACAAAACAGAAACTGACCAAGAAATAGAGGTCAGTATTATGGTTCAATTTTATTTTTTCTCACCTATCATTATCTTGTGAATAGATAAGCCTAGAACCCTATTAACAAAAGGTGTGAGATTCATGTATACTACGAATTCAACAGAGCATTTCTTACTTATTAAATCTTTAAACGTGACGACCCCGTTGCTCAGGATGAACTAACGTTTCCTCAGTGGATTTGTTCCTGATGTTTGGTAGTGGTATATGTGTGGCAACGAAGTTGAGATTACAATCTAAAAATGAAAAAGTAGAAGATGAGAAGATGACCCTGAATGGTAGCAAGCTTGAAATACGGGTGCTGCATGTGAAGCCCAATTTGAATAAGCATCCATATTTAGTTGTGGCGTTATCAGAAAAATAGGTCACATGGCTAGCTGCAGTATTTGAGGCTGTAATAAATAAATGTGTCTATGCTCCAATTTAGTAGCTGCAACAAAAAGCCACAGCAGTCTTTTCAGCTCTGTAATAATGCACAGGGATTACCATATTTATAATATTTATACGTTGCGTGTGAATGTCAGTCTAACTCCTTAACCCTTTAGATTAGTAAAGTCTGCTATATATCTGGCTTTTATATAAACTGGCTTATATCATTATTTAGGGCAGGTACATTTTATGCAGAAGAAAAAATCTTTGTGTTTAATGGACAGTGCACCTTTCATTTGTCCAAAGTGTTTAATTTGAATTGGATTTTTGTTTTGATTGGTTGATCTACAAGGGGAATATTAGACAGTGACTAGCTTTCTATCAGTAAATTGGGAATCAGAAACATGACTGACTTCAATAACTCTGTGTCAGTAAGTCTTATAATAATTCACATGTATTGCAGGCGCTACATGCATTCCTGAGACCCTGCTTGCCAGCATAGGGGTTGCAGATTCACCCCTGTCCAACATAGTAATATAAACTTATTAACCAAAACATAAATCCACCTGGTCCATAGTGATGTCTAAGTAGGTGTTAGACATTTGGTTAACGGCATCATGAATTCCTGGACCCAGGGTGTATTACCCATTACCCAGATCCTCAGTCGGCACATGGCTGATCTTCCCACAGTGCACCCTGGTGTCATCACTTCCCCAGGCAAATGCACACATACCCAGTGGTCCACATGATTGAAAAGACCTTCTTCCATTCCTCCGTGGTCCAGCCCAGTGCCAATCATAGGTGCTTTTTACGACGGGGGATAGCATGGTGGGAGCACTGATTGGTCGACAATTGGGCAGCTTCGTACTAAGTAGGGGGTTATTGTGCTGTATGTTGTAATTCAGTCCTCCTGTAACCAGCTTTAAACATGTCTGACTTCTGTAGCCCATTTGTTTTTTTGGATCAGATGGGATAAGATTAGATGCTCTCACTAACGAATAACCTGTGAGTAGAAGGAATTTTGAGACCGGGAAAGCAGGTATATTTGTTCACTCAGGTTCACAGGAAAGCCGGTGCCTAGCCAGCAGCCAGCAGGCCAGCAGACGGAGAACCAATCCATTGTAGGGCACATAGTCTCTCACACGCACACCAATGAACCTAACATGATGCAGTCAGTGCACCCCCAGCTAGGGTGTTCTTACTATATCTATCATTTTATTAAATTATATATATATGAAAAGTATGGTTGACCAAATTCAAACTTGTCACATCTTCATCTACAGTGGTGTTTGAAAGTTTGTAAACCATTGAAGGTTTTCTTTATTTCTCCTTAAACTTGACATATGCCTTTATTAAAAGAGAGCCCATTTTTTAAAAAACATATTATACTTAGTTATTCATGTTTTTAAAGAAAATATTCCAGTATTAGTGACTGTGTGAACCTCTTGAAGGTGAAATTAAAGGTGTTTTCAGACAATGAAATGACAATCAGGAGTGATTTTGCACACTGGTGTATTTAAAGAGTGTATTTAAACAGGGATTTTTACTGGAAAGTAGTTCAGGCTCAACCAGTCCACAATGAGACAGACTGCAGAAATATAGAAAACGTATCACGATTGTTACTGGGTTAACCAGCAAAGACCACCTTTTTGAGCAAGGTGTGTCATGAGGCCACAAAGGAACCCAGAGTAACTTCTAAGTAAGTAAAGGACTTCATTCTGAGGAGTTTCTTTGAAATTAGTGATACGCTGCTCCATTTGCCTTTAGCTCTCTGGGGAAAACACATTACAGAATACATGTATGACTGATTATTTGGAAAAACATAAATGTGTTATTTCAGTAATGTTTGTATGCTGCCACACCCACACTGTTATGCTTACTGTCCTCTCACATGGAAGGAAACTGTTTAGCAATTTGCTGCTGTTGTCATTTTGGTGGGTGAAATGGAACTATAGTGAAAAATTCTATTTAGTAGTCAAGTTAATTAGCAGGATTTTTGTTAGGGGCTTAGGGAATACCTAAAATAATAGTTCACTTCACTTCCCTGTGATTCTCCCCAGAAAAAAGTGCGCTATGAAATTTGAAATTTGAAGTGGCCAAATTACCATTTACCATTCGCCAAAATTTATGGTCAGTTCATAGTCAACCAAGTTTACGATTGTACAGGGAAACTTGACAGTGAAACCACGATTTGGCCAAGTTACCATCACAAAGTCATAGTAGAACTGTGAACTTTATGTTCAAACTTTGAAAGTTCACATTAAAACTGTCAAGCAGTTTACAGTTTTAATATGAAATCTCACACTACATTTTGCCCTGGTTTTTTTTTTACCTTATCAGTGATAACTAAAGCAGTTTAACGGCCTGCCCTATTTATCATTTCTTCTTACATTTACATTTACGACATTTTAGCAGACGCCCTTATCCAGAGTGGCTTATACAATTTTACAATCCAAGCAATTGTGGGTTAAGGGCCTTGCTCAAGGGCCCAACTGTGGCATTCTTCTTTGACATATTTTACGCATAATTTCTCCTGGGAAGCACGGTGGTTAGTGGGTAGCACCAAGTCCTGGGTTCAATCCCAGGGTGGAGTGACCTGGGTCCTATCTGTGTGGAGTCTGCATGTCCTCCCTGTGTATGTGTGGGTTTGCTCCAGGTACATGACAAGACATGCATGTTAGGGTAACTGGTGTCTCTAGAGTGGCCCATTGTGTGTGTGTGTGTGTGTGTGTGTGTGTGTGTGTGTGTGTGTGTGTGTGCTGGGTGGGCACTGGCTGACCCGTGACCCTATGTGAATTAAGTGGAACATAATGAATGAATGAATGTATTTCCACCGTGTATGTAAGCTTTAATGGTATTTATTAGCCCAGCTACAACTCCTACCCTCCCAGCAGTAATTTGCTAAATGTATTTGTTCTTTTAGTATATTGATGGTTTTGCTTTCATAATATAAAAATGCAAACTCGTTATTTATTTCAGGCTACTGAAGTTTGGTCATTGGCAGATTCTGCTGAACTAAAAACAGAGAGTTAAGGAAATTCACTCTAACTTAGAGAGTAGGTTTCAAGTATATTGAGAGTGTGAGAATGCAACAATAAATGTGCGTCTTTGTGAACAAATTTCCTGTTTTGGTGCAAGGTGCTGTCTTTTGACAGAGGTATTACTTTGTATGCGCACAAGTTATTTACCTAAATAAAATTACTACTAATCTGTTCAAAATATACTCAAATAAAAGTACAAATTCGATTTGACTAAAGTCGAGTACAACTGTACAAGCTGCTGAATGTACTTAAAGTAAAAGTGTTTCTTTCAAGACTCTGTTTCAGAAACAGGATGTATATTTGTATAAGGAAGAGGTACACTGCCATGTCACTGAGGGTACATGGAATGTATCAAAACCATATAAATTATCAATTGTCCTCCCCATGTCTGCATGGGTTTACTCTGAGTACTCCAGTTTCCTCCCACAGTCCAAAGACATGCATGTTTGATTATTCCAAATTGGCATTGACTTGTGTGTGTGTGTGTATATAATACTAGTTCTGATATAACTTTGTGTGTGTGGCTGAAATGGCCACTGATGCCAATAGCAATAAAAATTATCTTTAGCTAACCTCAAAATCTAATCTAAATTTAAATCTAGAATTTAAAAATTCTATGTTTTTTTTGCATGGTGCTAAATCACTTCTAACTAGACATGCCGATATTTAGTAATGCAGTATATGGGAATATTTACCCCAAACAATAGTCATTGTTGACTCTTTAAAACACTATGACTGCATTGGAATTGAACAAACTGCAGCTTCTCCAATGTTTTTAAGCGATTCTATTTTACCATTCCACTAGAATACTTAATATAAAATTACTAATCCAAAACCTTTAGAAATATAGTTTTTGAAAAAAATATAGCACCTAGATATAAATATTGGATTGCTGCAACTCTCGGGATGCAGTTCTGTTTCAGGCAGACAGGTGTGGAGTGATTAGACACTGGTCTTACCACAAGAGGGTGTACCCTGCTGCCCTTTGGGAAAAAAGCTCTCAGAGGCTACTTTTTTGGTAGTGTATCTCTTTTTGAGAGATTGTTGACTGCTAGACATGCCTCCACAATGCACTTGAAGGCATTATTCTTAGTAGACAGGCTTTAAGTTACATAATTAAACCATCTAGGCAGTTTTGACCTAGCTGTTAACCTGGACTCTAGTGAAAAATCCACGTTCTGTTTAGAATTCAATGACGTTTAGGTTCAAGAATGGAATCCTTGTGCTAAACGCTTCAATCTTGCTTTTGTTTTGTCCTACACACTGCCCCAACTGCTGGTGTGATGATCTAGGGAGCCATTACATACAACAGTCAGTCATCTAGTAGTGACATGAGGGACACTAACAACTCAGTGATATGTCCAGGACATCCTGAAGTCACACATACACATCATAGAGATCCTGTTTGCCTCCAATGACCAGGCGTATCACACGTTGTATCCAGGCTAAAGGCGACTTAAACAAGGTACTAGAGCCTACATTCAATTGTACAGTTTTCCCCATTAAACTTTTCATAAATTACAAAAATTTCTTCTTGGTGGGTCAATGAGTGTATAAAGTTACAGAAATAATCATGTACAGATGCTTAAAATATATTTAATAACAATAACAACATACCCATACGTTGTTAACGCCACTGTCTTTTATAAAGAGAAAAGAAATGTCTTTTGTCATCATTAAAATTTTAGCATAAATTAAGCAACCATTTTTCTTTCTTGTTCATTTTTTTTGTTTGGAACACAGCCACCCACGCGTCTTTATGTCCCCTCTGTCTACATCTGTCTGCTTCTCTGTCTCTTTCTGTTTCCTCCTCCCCCAACTCACGCTGAAGAAGCACTTCTCTTTTCTTCTGTCCACAAAACACTGCACCCAGCTCACAGATGATGCTCGTGTTTTAGTTTGTGCGCGTGCTAGTTCTAGCGTGTCGACTTCATGGTTGCTCCAGTCTGCCTCACGCTATCTGTAGGGTAGCTCACGTCTTAGTCTTGACGTTAAGTACTTGGATCCTCCAGAACTGAAACATGGTGGACTATTACTCCAAGGTGCGGGTCAACTGCCGGCCCAAATCTGCTTTTGTCTTCTCGGTGCGACATCAGGTAGGCAGAACCGTCCTGACAAGAGAACCTGTGTGTTTGTTTGAGTGTATTTGTTAGGTATCCGGCTCATTAGCAGAGGTCACAATATTTGGGCTGAAGTTGTAGAAAGCAGGAAGTGATGAACTAACTGGCTGCACACACACACACCCCAAACTGTGGTTACAATAGGGTGTTCTATTTTTTGCTGTGTCGTCTACTGATCTTACTTAATCCAAGGGGTATGAAGGGTACGATTCTGTGATTGTTCTAAATATTTTGTAGATATACAGTAAAGTTTAGCTTTGTCAGAGCCACTCTAGTAATAGGAATATATTTAATAAGCAGTCCACTACCAATAACAAATGACCTCAGAGTAGCCTTAATGGATTCTGACAGATACAATCAAATCCTGTATATATGTCTAAGCCTGTAATTCAATCTCCCTTTCTTTTTCTTTCTTCAGCTGTTCCAGTCTTTCTCTTATTCTCTTAGCCTACTTATAAAAATGACACATGCAGGGTATATGCTTGTCTCTATTGGCCCAACACATTCAGTTCATCTAATTTTATCCTCTAAAAGGTGGCACTCGTTCTGGGAAATTGCACGTCCCTTAAGAACTTATTCTTCTCTTCATTTTTTGTTCCCATTTCATCCTTGTAACTTGGCTCTTGATCCCAGGGTTGATACCATTTTTGATTGGTGTCATTCAAGTTCAATAATCACCCAGTAGAATAATAGCATACAGTTGTTATAGTTAATTACATTACATAGTAATTCATCTTTTAACATATAAATTGGAACATGGGGTGTTGTTAAAAGAAAGTACAAATAGTAAAACATAAAATACAAAAATAGATTCCCTAGAGACTCTATTACATGTTTAAACAAAGGCAGGTCGCTTATCCCAAATTTCCTCAAAATTAATCTTTGAGCCGCAAAGTAATTCTTTACATTACAAAGATTTAAAAAATAATATCATACCAGTTCTTAACAGTGACACTACAAAGAGGTATTTTGTTTTTATATTGAAAGATGTTGAGATTGGGAACCCAAAGAAAAGTTCTGCCCAATTCAAAGTAATTTTGTTCTCGAATATAGTAATCAATTTGGCAATAATTCCCTTCCAGAAAACATTTACTTTTGGACAAACCCAAAATAAATGGAATAATTTGCTTCCTGGGACCCACAATTCCTCCAACAGCTGGAGGAGCCTAAGTGGTGGGAACTCTGAACAGGTGTCCTAAAGTACCTGCTAAGGCTCTTCCAGGTCGACAGTCTTCATGCATTTGAGCTTGATATTTTTCATTGAAATTCACATTTTGTCCCCATTAAAATGGAACTGTTAATTCAAGTTGTTGTGTTTTAACCCCACGGTCACGTTGTCTGACAGGCAGCTTATATAGGGCTTACCCCATATAAACAACTAATTCTAATAAACAACTAATTATTAGGATTGGGCCATGAAGTACTTCTGAAAATCATGTTTAATAAAACTCATCACTTGTTGTGATATCCATGCTTATAAAAGTTTTAAACAGTGCTTTATGTTAAAGGATGTACAAAGCGCCGACCTAGGGACAAACGTGGCCCACTGACAGATTTTAATTGGCCTGCTGGCATATTGCAGTTTTTTTCCTGTCCACTTGAGGTCCAGACTGACTGACACCTACATGACATCTTGTGTGTCACATGCTGCCACTGCAACTGTGCAACTACAGCTGTCACACAAGACCTTATGCGTATAATGGAGTCAAGGGATGGGACTGTGGTGGCGTTGTGGTTAAGATACTGGATTATGGACCAGAAGGTCCATGGTTCAAATCCCACCTCTGCCAATCTGCCACTGTTGGGTCCTTGAGCAAGACTCACAACTGCTTAGATTGTAAAATTGTTATTTGCAAGTTTTTCTGAATAAGGGTGTTTGTTAAATGCTGGACATGGGTGCATCATCACCCCTTACATAAGTTTATAGTGGGACGTCTCATGTCGTATTGGTGGTCCTCACTTTTTTAATTGCTTTACATTGGTTATTAAGATTAGAGTTAAGGTTGGGTCGGTGTGATATTAATTAGGTCCAGTAATCATTATGTCAGTGGCTGGTCCTCACAAGGATGATGATGTGTGTGTGTGTGTGTGTGTGTGTGTGTGTGTGTGTGTGTGTGTGTGTGTGTGTGTATACACAGTGTCTTGCTGTACTTATGAATGTCCCAATTTTGAGTTTTACAGTACTTACTTCTTTAACTGCTTTTTTTGGCAACCATTATTTGAAAAACAATTGCTAAGTGCTATAGTTTTTCAGGATGGTGCTATGTGCTATGGTTTAGTAGTAGACCCACATGGCCTCTCCACCTCTGTGATCCTTGGATTGGATAAAGTTGGCATTGGTATTGAGTAGGTGAGTAAGTGAATCACTGTGTGGGTTATCTTGAATTCCTCTGGGAAGTTTATTATTATTAATATTAATATTATTATTATAATTTTTAGTCCTGTAAAACTGTATCCTAGTCACTGTAGGATCTTGTGTTCAGAGCAAGAAAGTTTTTTGTCATTGTATGCCAAAAGGGACGACGAGTTATTGCTCTCTGATGTGGTTTGAGTAACACCATGAGGAGTGGAACTGATGACAAAAGAACAGCTTAAGTGAGGCTGGAACTAGTATCGGAAGAACATCTTAGTGTTTGAAATAATGATTGTGTAAGAATGTGCCGTATGTTTCAATAACACCATCCCTAACACCCCGGCTACAACACAGATGCTCTACGGAACTTACTCAGAGGAAAAGGTTATAAAAATTACCTAACAGCTTTCATATCTACGGTTAATGAAGAGGATGGAGAGGGCTTTCAGATTTTTAAACTAGCATTTAACCCGTGATACTGATAACCAGTCAGGGTTCTAATGGCAGTCAGATAACTCAGCTTTTCCATCACACTTGTGATGACGATGATGACCCCCTTCGAGCTTCAAAATCAGAGTAGTTTCTTGTAGCAGAGATACCACTAGATGCAGATCATTCTGCAGGAACATTGACCCATGCAGACAGGATAACTTCTAAGAACAAAATAGATGGCAGTACTGACAAGCTCTGTACAGCCCAATCTACCTCTTTCTTGAAGTGCTCTGTTCAAATAAGATGGCCAGGAAAGCAAGAGAAACTCACTATATTATGCTTGAAACCAATCCATGACTATACAGCACTGGCAAGGTGCATTGTCTTGCTAAAAGTGTCCTTCTGCCATAGGTGCCATCTGACGACCAGACCATGTTGTTCCACTGCTCAGTGATCGAATTTTTCTCTCTTATGGCCCACTGTAGGCTTGGCTTTCTGTTTCCATTAGAAAGCAATGGCACTCAAATTAATTGCCTGCTGTTTATAGCCTAGTTCTAAGGAACTGGGATTTGTATTGAAAGCAGCTGCACTTTGCTTGATTATGAAAATGATTTTCACATTACAGGAAAGTACTCTCAACACTGTTACAAGTTATAAAATACAACTCCCAGCTAGTCCAGCACAGGTGACCATGCCTCATTCGCCGTTTTCTCATGATGTGAATTCACACTGAAACTGATTCATAGAACGCATGCTCACTTGATTATATTCATTAGATTCATGATCATGTGTCTTAATTTACATACAGAGAAGCTGCAATCATGAATGGGCAGGTGCATTTAAAACAGTGGTCACTCATATAATGTAATATTTTCCACATATTTGGACTTATATATCAGTATTTCACTCCCAGTTTAACCTTGTTTTTTGTCATTAATCCATTCCAAAGGGTCTTACAGTAACCGAACTAACTGATGCCATATTGCCCATAAGAAATAATATAAATCTAATCTAATCTGTTCCAGACACTCGAAAATATCAACCTAAAAACATTTTATAGAGAATAACTATACATTTACGTTCAGAAAACAATGAGAAATCAATACAAAGTTACACAGTAATCACTTACTTGTATTTAGCATTCGCACTCGCACAAAACTCACTGGATAAAACAATAGAAATGCTCACTCAATGAGAAACAAAGCCAGAACGCATGGTGTAACGCTTGGTGTCGTCCTGTCTTTAGGTTTTCACTCCAGCCCAGACAGCAGTGAGCTTTGGCAGGTGAAATATAAGCACCTGGAACAGATAGAGACTCGTACTCACGTTGCCGGATACTTCACTACTTAGTTTATTTACTACAACAACCGTAATAAACTTACTCTTATAGCTTTTTTTAGACGTCCATACATTCCTCTGAAAACAGAATTATAACTTTTGATTAATTTCAGGTCTAGTCAAGAATTGTTTATCAAATTTATCATGTTTTTGGACACAGTAGGCAAATCAAAGAACAGCTTTCATTGGTTATAAGACCTGATATTTATCTTGGTATGTCTGAAGCCAACATCCTGTTTCAAATGCTGTTTCCTGATTCTACGGCCTCTACTCTTACTTTGCTGCAGCCAAACTCAAGTTTCTATTACCCTTTATTCTATTATTTAGATGGTATATTTAAATAATGAATCATTATTAAGAAATAAACTTAGTCCATTTTATCAGCTCTACTTAGCTCCCATATTGGTGCACTTTATATGATGCATGCATGTTGTTGTGATTTTAAAATAAATGATGGAATGAGATAACTATGAACTATTTATGATAATTTACTGAATATTTGAAACAATTGAAATTCATCAGTTAGGTTATTCCTTTTCATTTTCTTGAATCGTTTTGTGTAGTAGTTGTAAAGTTGTAACAGAATATAAAAGCAAAATAGTCAACACGGGCAAGATTACATCAGTTAATCGTTCTGAATGTCAGCTTCAATTAATTTTCTTCGCTCGAATTTTGGTTCTCTGCCATATTCCAACAGACCTGTATTAGGCAAGTTGGCATTTCCAAAGTGTCCCAGTCTGAGTGACTGTGCATGTATGTGCCCTGCAGTGCACCATGGTTAGTTTGCACCATGGTTAGTTCCCACCTTGTAACCTGTGTGTCTGATCAGGCTCCTGTGCTCTGCAACCCTGCAAAAGCAGCCGCTTCTCACCAGGGTGGGCACCGAGTTATGCCCAACTGTAGCCAAAAAATCACTACCTTTTCAAAAGTGAGACCACCAGTAGCACTGATACCCTTTAACTTTAACCGGCCACAGCTCAGCCCCTGCCCTGACGAGAAGCACCTGATATATTAAAGTGAAAGTTAAGTGTCCCCTCTATTCAATTAATAAAAAATAACCTTAACTGTAACGTCTCAAAAAAGTTGATTGATATTCTGACTAAAATATTGCTTTTAAACTAAGTTTTTGAGAAGTAATCGTTCAGGAAAATCCAAAGAACGATGAAAAGCACAGAAAAGTGACTCCGTTCACCCATTTGTTTTGAAAAGCATCCCAGTGGAGAAATGCATAAAGCCACCCCTCAAAATTCTAAATACAGTACAGTTATGCATGCTATTCAATGATGGTATGCAAATCTCCAAAGTTTAAAAAGTCAAAACTTGGTCAGTTTTCATCCGATTCTAAAAATTATAGCAGTTTGTAAGCTCTTAGCTGTTTTTCCCAGAACCCTTCACAGATATAGGTGTCCTATCCTGGAATATCCTTATCTTTTAATGCTGATAATCTTAGTCTTTTAAAAGTGTGCTGTTACTTTATTACTATATCTATGTTTGTGATATGTGCCATGTGTCTGTTAATAGATTAGACACAATGCAGGTGGTTACTGTGGTTTTCTTCTTAGCTGGGGCCAAATGTGTTTTATTTCCTGTGTCTATAGGAAGAGGTTATTTAGCATATGCTGTCTGTCTGAAACAAGCTTTTTAAATCAAAGGAGGGGGTGCAAATTTTAGTGTGAGTGTTACACAGAGTGGCATGTGACATTGTTTTATTGAGGAAATGGTTGGTGTCTGGCTCCTCCATCGACTGGGTGCCCTTCAGCGTGTGGGTGTGCAGTTGTGTGGTTTTAAATTGCATACGCAGTGTTTAAGGGCTCATATTTTTATATTTGAACAAACATGCTTTGTGATACAGGTATCGTTTTAGCTACAGTACAGTGCCGAAGGCATTCTATGTTTTATTCGAGAGTTTATATTCTGCTTATTCTGTATTTACATTTAACACATTAGGCATTAATCACTGTGCTGTGTTGTTTTACAGTTACATACTCTAGACAAGTCTCTATATTATTACTTTTGCTCAGAAACAGTAGGTAATTATTACACGTAATGAATCATTTTTCTTTTGAAACCATGTTTGTATACAGATCTATTCTGCTGGGATGCTGAAAGAAAAATTGCCCCGCTTACATTTGATTTTAAGCTAAATGTTTAGTTTAGCTTAGTAATCCTTTGACAGGGCTCACAGGACGCTGCTTACAAGATACTGGTGGCCGGACATTTTTGACTATCTTGTGTCCAACCATTGAAATGTAATAAAGAGTAATAATTACAGAATATGAATTGAGAAATATGGAATACCTAAGATTTGCACAGAATTGTATGTTAAATGAGAACATCATGGCAAAGACATCATCATGTTGCAACTTTTTTGCCGTATCTCCGTTGCTAAACCCTCCTATCGATCATCTTTTTCAGAATGCAGAGGATGATCTGTCAGCAGTGTATGTAAACCTGCCCAGAGTGCGACTAAGGGTGCCCTCTGCCTCCTCCTGGGGTACCACAGACTCTCCTGACATCAAAAACACTGAACAACTGGGCTCTGAGGGATGGGAGACACATATTGACAAAGAAAGTGGTAAAGAGTACTACTTCCACCCCAGCACAGGACGCAGCACCTGGGATTACCCACTCAACCCCTCGATGGAGTCTGAGGTGGGGGTTGAAGAGATTCCTGTATCTCCCATTCCCTCCCAGTCTCCAGGTTATTCGCCGTCATTTGAAGGAAGATGGGTCTCGGACTGGGAGAAAGTGCTGGACGAGAGCAGCGGCAGACACTACTTTTTCAATCCCATTTCTGGAGAGAGTTCCTGGGAGCCACCGGAGGGTCTGCTGATGACTTCTTTCTCAGGCAACAATCTCAGTGATGGTGGACCGGTATGAAATGTGCACACGTAATCTATGTATGTAAATTGCAGCCCAATTTTATGATTAGTCTAAGAGAGTCGTCTAAGAGAAATTTATATGACATATGTCCCTTCAGCATCACACAGTGTTCCTACTGGTGGGCCAAACCCAAAATAAAAAGGACCTGGAACGAACGGAGTTCCTAGGAGAGCTTAGGGTTTAGGGTGTAGTTCCTCCCTAATTAGTCCCTAGAGCTGCTTGGTGGAAAGGCAGCTAATAATAGGAATAATGCTATTTATTGGGGAGCACATGTATGTCTGGAATGGAACTTCAACTGGGTGAAGTGGGGACAAATTGGTCAAAGCTGACAAAATGCTGCTCTTTTTACAATGGAACATTGTCTCAAAGCAGCTTTACAATATTATTATACCTTATAAGGCCAATACCAAATTAAGCAAGCCTAGGACAACAGTGGAAAAAAAAAAACCTATTTACATGCTGTAAGGAAGAAACATTGGGAGAACCAAGATTAAAAACAAGACTCATCCTCTTAGATTGGAGTGGATTAGATTGGGGTTTTTTTTACTATATCTCTGTCTGTCTGTCTGTCTGTCTGTCTGTCTGTCTGTCTGTCTATCTATCTATCTATCTGTCTATCTATCTAGATAGGCAGATAGATAGATGTATATGTATATGTATATGTATATGTATATGTATATGTATATGTACAAAGCGGATTCCAAAATAAGTTGGGACACTAAACAAATTGTGAATAAAAACTGAATGCAGTGATGTGGAGGTGGCAAATTTCAATATTTT
>JAUZSU010147826.1:0-14878 GCA_034780255.1 Parotocinclus maculicauda
GGCTCGGTGTGTAGCACTACCTCCTCACAGCAAGAAGGTCCTGTGCTTAGTACTTCAGTACTGTTAAATCTGCATTTCCGCCCCATGTCTGCGTGGGTTTACTCTTGGTACTCCGGTTTTCTCCCACAGTCCAAAGACATACTGTTAATTGATTACTCTTGAGATAAGCTTGTATGTAGATATAACCTTGTGTGTGTCGCTGAAATGTCCACTGATGTTGATTGTGATGTTAAATAAGCTAAATAAACAAACAAAATGACTTCTGTTTTGTGATTATTCTTTCCAAAACCCATCACTGAGCATAAAAAATATCTTTATAAAATATCTCCAGCTAAAGGCAGCAACACTAGTTGCTACGAGTTTCTATCATAGTAAAATGCAGTATTATGAAAGTAAAAAGTTATATTGCATGTGTATTTTGACATGTATACATAATGTAGATCCTAATGTGTTTTAAAAGTACATATTAGGCTTAATATAACTTTCAAGCTACAATCAAACCTGTATTGCTTTGGTAGATCTCTAATTTAGTATACAGATATTTGACAATGCCAAACTTCAGACTTTTTTCTCCACTCTGCTCATAGTATGCACACTTGGGGAATGGTTTAATGGTTGATGGTGGTTTTCACAAAAAACAGCCAATAAAACAGCAAATAAGAGCCCCTATAAAGAACTTGCCTTTTTATGTTTTGATTAGGGTGGGCTATATTGCCAAAGTTACTCTTTCACAGTATATACACTAATCAGCCATTATACTAAATCTATTGGCAGGTAAAGTACGAGTACTATTTGGGTGGTGGATCATTCTCAGCACTGAAATGACACTGACATGGTGGTGGTATTTGTTTGTTGTGCTGGTATGTGTGGATCAAGCACAACAGGGCTGCTAAAGTTTTAAACCACCTCATTGTGCTCAGTCCAGCAGTAACAAATTGTCCAGACACCAGCAGCCTGTGAACTCTGGTGAAGGATTAGAGGATGACTAACACAAGCAAACTGTCTCTGACTGTACATCTGCAAGGTGAAGCAATAAGATAGATGTGTCTAGAGTGGACAGTGAGGGAACACAATATTTAAAAACTCTATTTTGACCATACTAGTGCAACACACAGTAACACACCACTACCAAATAAGTGTCATTGCAATGCTGATAATGATCCACCACCCATATAGTACCTGATCTGTGGTGGTCTGGTGGAGAGTCTGACATTAGAGAACAGATTAAAGGGGGACTAAAAAAGTATGCAGAGAAACGGATGGGCTACGATCTGTAATCGTTGTTGAACTTACAAAATGGACAAGTAAGTTGCAGACATTTCACTAAGGCCCCAGGACACCAGGTCAATTTGTGGAAAGTGGTGTATAACCTTTAAAACCCATTACATCTTGTACTGTCTACACAATACACAATCGCTCAATTATTTGTTAAGCCTACAATACATGAGTATACACTTTAAGAATCATTTATTGTGTGCTGTGAACATCCAATCTAAACTTCATTTATTCCAGGTGTTCCTGTGGCTGTTTGATGCATTATGCTATTCACATAATCCATCAAAACAGCACAACGTGGTCTTTAATCATGTCACAACATGGATTTAGTGGTTTTATTTTAAATGCTCAAAAGTCGCACATGAGAAACTGTAGAGTTTTTGATCATTGCCCTTTCTTGTACTTTCACATTTTCTGTTTTGTTAAATTAACTAAACAGGAAAGTTCTATAGGGAAATGAAAGGGGTATGGACAATGCCACCTAATCTGTGAAACCTTACTGCATTGTAGGCTTTTAAAGATGATGAGTAGCCTTTTGTAAAGATTCACAAAGGCATTGGAGCATGAGTTGTTGCTGTGCATGGGCATGTCTGGTAAAAACAGGCACAGACAAATAAAATACTTCAAACACATCGCAGGACTCCCACTTCCAAACCATATGCCACTGACCACAAGGGATCAACAAGAGACCCTCCACTCTCTCACATGTACCCATAAATGTAGACACACTTCTAACTTTGCAACAATTGCCAAAAAAACATACTCTCGTGTTGTTTTCAAAAAGCATTTGTTAATTTTCACAGCTCTGTTGCATTAAACATAAAGCCATTAACCCACCTTCATGATAGAATTGAGATTGAGACATCCTGATTAAATCCAAAGGATTGGATTAAGGCTATATTAATTAGTTAATATTGTCTGATTATGCCTGTGCTATTATATATATCCTCATTCTGTGTTGTACCTCTTTTTAATTGATGGTGTACAATTTTGGCACAAGATGGCCTTCACTTTAAGTTGAAGGTGCATGCTTTTTATATTTATACATCAATCAACATGAAAACCGCCTGTCTTATATTGTGTGGATTACCCTCATGCTGGGCCCTGGCCCTCTGAGGCATGAGACCCATAAGACCTCTGAAGTTGTCATGTGGCATCTGGCACAAAGTCTTTAGCAGCAGCATTTTTATATCATGCAAGTTGTGAAGTGGAGCCTTCATGGATCAAACTTTTTGTCCCAAACTTCCCATAGATGCTTATTTGGGTTGAAATTGGGTTCTGCACAGTTTTTGCAGTATGGCAGGGCTCATTGTCCTGGGGAAAGAGGCAACTGTCATTTGAGTAGACCATTATTATGAAGGGGTGTACTTGGCCTGCAGCAGTGTTGTGGTACTGTAATACCATCATACCTGTAGTTGGTGATTTACAGTTATAGTGAAGCCCAAAGAGCAAATATGACATTTCTTTAAAAAAATTGAGAGAATATGCACCAGTGTGCATTGCCCTGGAGATACCCTTTCGCTATCTAAATGCATTTTACTTAATGGCACATAAGGGGGGTTTATTGGCAAACCATAGCCATTAATCAGCTACATCAGTACCCAGATTTAAGTGAAAAGCAATTTTGTATTTGTGAAAAAATCCTTTATGTTTCCCCATAGAATAGCTGCCTCGGTGTGGTGATTTAGCAATTGCCTAAACAGTACCTAAGATTATGCACTTTGGATTTATATTTATGTTGTTCTTTAGATTACTGAAGAACAATATCTTACGGCGTCTTAAACAAGCCACCCACTTCATCACCACCATCAAAAAAAAGTATTTAATTGTGTGTAAAGGGTGGCACTGCTATGGCAAGAAAGATGAGTGGTATTCACCTGCTTTTGTGGAAGCATGCTTTTGAAGGTTTGCAGTGCATGCTTTTCTGCTTTATGTCAGACTTTAAACAGACAAAAAATCACCACACTACCTGGTACATTTTTTATTTTTATTTTTTAATCTTTTTTGTTGTGCTAGAATCATTCTCAAACAGAAACCAATCCGCAACTGACCTGTGATCTATACATGGTTCTCATGGTTCTGTGCAAAGTGTCACCTTAACTTTAAGGCCTGCTCATCACCTCAGTCCTTATAAGGTTTATAAGAACTCTTGGTTTTTTTTAATACAACTTTCTGTACTCATGAGAACTGCTGTTCACAAGGCAAGAATCAACCTTAGACAGGGTGTCAATCACAGTGTGCACATGCACACATCCTTGGAAGCTTCTTTAACCAAATTATTTATTTAATTTACTCATGTTCTAGACAAATTTGTTGGACACCAAGTTTGCTATAGTTTGCATGATGACGCAAAACAGACAATCAAGGTTATCAAAGATCTCCAAGTGGATAATATATATAAAATAATTAAGAATTTATAAGATTTTATAAGAATCTGGTTATACAACATACCTTTTTCTTAATTACCCTAGTTTTTAAAAGCAAAGTGGATTAATTTTGTTCGAAAGCTTGTGTGCCTTGAAGCACTCGCACAATTATATTTCACCAACTGTGTGTGGGCAAAAACTGTCGCTAGGAATAGCCAGCCTTAGAATTCTGACAGACTGTTATGGAAGATGTCGGTCTTATTGATATAAAGTGAACTTGACACAGCTTTAATGCTTCATTACTGTATCTGAAGGCACCAGACAGCCTTTTATTGGATGGAAGTCTAGGGTCATTTGCTTTATAATCTTAAAGTTCTAGTGTTGCCTCACGGGGAGCATTTTTTTAACACAAATCTAAGCTTTTTTTCTAAGAATCCCTGTGAGCCGTAATATTTAGAGCAGCTGGATTTCATTTGCATTTGAACGCGTCTTTTAATGCCATGCTTTATTAGCTAAATTGCAGGCTAGCATAGGCAATTTTTTTTCCCTCAGATGACCTGTTGTCGGGTGGTGGACTATGTTCTATTATAAATGAATGGGTCCAGGTTTAAATGTCATTGCCATATAAGGCAAACTGTAACATGCTTTACATAGTGCACTCAAACCCCTAATTTCCGTGTGTGTGTGTAAGATGTCTGACCAAGCATTTTAGTTCAGAGTAGTGTTATGCCTCAATCTTTTTACCTGTATTGTGATTAATTAGTTATTTTAGTGTCAGTCACTAATAGTTATCATAAATCCTGGCTATACTAAACAGGATGATATTTCATTTCACTCAGTCACATATTTTGTGGAAAAGTCTAAGGGTTAATTAATAAAATGTTTTTTCTTGAAATGTGCGTTTTACATACCCTGCAAAAACATGCTGTTAGTTCTCAACATTGCTGTTGACTGTTAATGGAGGAAGGCCAGTCAGAGCAAATACACAAACAGGAAAATTAGCAGGGCCCTTAACTGATCTTGTTGCATTTGCTTAAATAGTGACACTTCGTAGGGAGACTTCAGCTGAAGGGTATAACCCGAAACGGAAAATGAAGTGGTGTTAATGTTGTGTGTAGAAAACTTTCTCGAAGTCTCAGGTCAGCAGAGATTTCTCTGCTTTATTCTCAAGCACTGCAATGCAAGTTTGCAGAACATGACCCATGTTAGGATACTAAAGGTTTTCTGTGTTGTGGGAATGATGCTGCTTTTTTTTTTTTTTTTTTTTTTTTTTTTTTTTTTTTTTTTTATTAAATCCCAGAGAACTAACATTTGACAATGTAAAATTAAATGTAGTCACATGTGAGAGTGGGTGATATAGCTAAAATCTTTTATCAGGCCATAAACAATTTTAAATCACAGGGTATGTTTTAAAAAATATATATTTAAAATCAGGGAACCTCTTGTGAATTTGCATGTCTACAGCAAATAAACTTTGGCACTTAAAATTTAGTGTACTGCTGTGCTAGCGACGAGTGTTTTAAAAATGAACAATATTCACACGAAACAATTTGGTCCTTGTTTAATAACAGGCTCTTCATACTAAGCTTTGTGGATAAAATCTCACTTGTTTCCACTCTTTTCCACTGCCATCACACGAGCTGTGTAAGATCAGCAGCACTGTTTATCATTTTAGAAATGAAAGGCCAACTTATTTGAAGAAACAATTCCAGTCTGGTTTTAGTCTAATTAGAACATATTTGACTAAAAGCGTATTCTCAGCTTTCATGTAGCTTGTACACAAACCGTTTGTAGAAGTAGTTTTTGTATTGGCACTGATTCACAACACTTGAAATATAACCCTGAGTGTACTAACCCTAACAACATACTTTCTTAATGAATAAGTGTTACAGTGCCCAAAGAAAATTCTCAGATCCTTTTGAAATGGCCATAGTTCTCTTACATCCTGAAATAAAAACGAGAGTAACAAGAATAATTACAGTACATTTAAAGAAATAAGAATAAAAGAAACAATTCTGACAATCTATTTATAAAATGAAATCTAGAATGACTCAACAAACATAGAATAACACATTTTGGACATTAACACCAACTTTGGACACCTAGACCGGGGGAACATTTTTCCATTTTTATTTACAGAATTGTTCACTATCAAATTCTATGATTAGTGTCCATATACCAGCCACGTGTTTTTATGTCAGGTTAAGGTTATGGCCCTGGCTTGGCCACTGAAGGACATTCAGTCCATCTTCCTATCTTCCTATTAATCTTGATCACCGATTTATTCCATGCTAAAGGAAAACGTCCTCACAATGAAATGTTGCTAACCCTTTGCTTCATGGTATATTTTTAGGATATATTTAGGGTTGTGTGCTGTGTATGGTTTTAACCAAACGTAGTACCAGGATTTTAGGTTGCCATCCTTTCACATTCCAGGTAAATGTAAAGCTTGTCATTCTCAGCCATAAAAGGCTTGTCTTGGGAGTGGTATGGTTTGAAGAAAATGCCAAGGTGTTAACTTGGCTTCAATTCCTCAGATTCCAATCCAGTCACTCATCTGTTGAATGCAAGTCAAATCAAATGTGAAGTCCAATCCATGGAGACCCTACCTTGCAACTTTGCAGCCCTTAAAGGATATGCTGCTAACTTCTTCTGTCCATTTTTATCCTCCTTTGAAAAGATGTCAGTTGTCCCCTATTTCACACTGCCATAACCTGTTTGCCAACATAAAAGCATTGAATCTTCTTTTATAGCCCACTGAACAACATCAAAGAAGGACATCTGAAATACTTCTCAATACGAAATCTCTCCATATTGTATGTCCTAGATACTTTCATTTGACTTCTCATCAGCTCACTTTACAGGCACTGGGATGCTAATGTCAAAATCAGATTTCATAGATTTATATTCATGTTTTGTGTGAACTTTACTTTTGGTCTTGCTGGTCTCCAACCATGGCTCAGTTGTCTGATGCTTAGTTTGACCACTTGCTTCAGGTTTCCTATTATTTGATTGCTTAAGGGCAGATTCATTAAAATACTAAAATACAGTTGACATATTTCCTACCTCAGTTAAATTTGTATTGGAATAAACATAAAATTGGTTAACCAGAGTCTGACCCGCATGCTCTAGGATATTCTAGGAGTGATGGATAATTTGACTTTGTTTATTAGAGCATGACAGATGCTACCTGGCAGGTTTAAATGTCAAGCATTTCTGCCTTTACACTTAAGATTCTTAAGGGACTCATAACTACCTCCACATGCATCAGCCCAAAACCCCAACACCTCCCCTTTTCCTCATTTTATTTACTTCTGAGCCTTTCAGAAGCTCTTATGCTTGCCTAAACGAGGTCTCCTTTAATATGAATATATTATACTGTTCACAAAAATAAGGGGATGGGTTCAAATACAAAATTCCATAATGAAATATCCCTTAATTTTTGTGAGCAGTGTAGTTAGTAAGGTCGTGGAAAATGCAAGTTTTGCAACACGGGTGAAAAAACGATGGGTTAGTATGAGCTCGACTGCTGTCAAATTTTTAATTTTTCTTTCTTTGTTCTTGCTGACAAGCTGAAGCAAATTGTGAAATGTTTTAAATCTGACTGCTGTAGATGAGCATGGTCTGTTGCCAAGAGGGGCATATGCCAGAAGTGTGCAAGTGGTCTGGCAAAAACTTCCATTTATTCATGGACCCATTAATATTTTCTGCTTGTGTGTGGTGCTTATTAGTTGTTCAGTTGTTCAGACAGTAGGTATTATAGCAGCATTTTAAACTGCTGTTCACTGACCTGTTCCTAATTCTATTTCAGTTAATTAGTGCACTGTCTAATACTCTACAGTACAATGTCAGACAGAAATGTCCTAGCCTTATTAAAGTTGCCGTGGGCCTTTTTTTCCATAATTTTTTCATTATGTGCTACTAAATACTTATTTTCCACAGTGCTAAATTATAATAAAAAGCTTTTCTATTTTTAAAATTAAGTGCATTACAGATTAATTTAATTTGGGTAGAAAATAAAAGTCCCCCCATTTAAAGAGTTATGGCTTCATTAATTGTTGGTGGATGAGAGTTATGTTTGTGCTTTTTTACTACACTGCTCACAAAAATTAGGGGATATTTCAAAACGAATGCAAAGTGATTCCCACAAGAACTAATCGACAATCTGATCATGTACATGCCCCATCACGGTCAGTGTGTTTTAGCAGTCTTGGGTGACCATACACCCTACTGAACATTCAATGTGTGGCACTCTCATCCAGTTTAACATGCTTCTGTTCACCCCATGAATATGTCACTTGCTACTCAATCATGATAATTGTTTGCATCTCATTTGCATATTCAAACAGCTTTCTTTGACTTTTTTTTTTGCTTTGCTGATGATCTTGTTTTTTAATCGCTTCATATTCATTTTGAAATATTCCCTGATTTTTGTGAGCAGTATATTCTGATTCTTTTAGAATTATTTCCCGGTGTTTGTGAGGTGGCTGTAAAATGTGGCGAAATGGTCTGACATTTCAGTAGTTTCCATCCTCACGTAATCCAGTGTATTGGAACCAGAGTCCAAAGAGGCAGTGGAAGTATTAAATTGATCAAAAATGGGATACATCATATACAAGAGCCCGTTTGGTCATGGTAACAAGTAAAGACTATAGTGCAGTAGATGGTTTAGACACGCTATAATGGACTGAACAACAAAAGTCATGTTTTAGTTTGTTTTACTCAAAGACTTCTCAGCTTAGGTACATTGGGGGGGGGGAAAAATAATGTTCAAATCCATTCACCAATTAATCAATGATTTAACACCAATAAATTAATTTTATTGTTTGGCATTACTATACAGGAATGCATTATTTAATGTATGTTACGTTCTGTTACATAATGTTCTGGTATTTTATTAGTTTTTAAAAATTATTTTTGAATTCATTACCACTAGAATGATATTGGTAGCACTGTCAACTCAGAGCGACAAGGCAGGCGGCACAGTGGCTTGATGTGTGGTACTGCCATCTCACAGCAAGATGCACATCTCGCAGCAAAAAGCAGATAAAGTTAATGAAATAATTACTAAAATACTATTTGTAATAGATTACTTGGTCTTTTCATGCACAAGGACAGTTAAAAACTGATGACACATGACAATGTGCAAATTATTATAAATGGTGATATACTCAGTACCGAAACTACCGTATTCACAAACATTTGCATTTCAATTGACTTAAAGCTCTACTTTTATGTTGGAGGACCTCATAAGCTGAGAATGATGTAATAAAATAACAACTAAAACTGAGACAATTTGTTAAAATGTTGCACTTAGAAATTAATATAACCTAACTGCAAAATTATAGATTTAGGTTGAAATACATCATGGCACATTTATGGACTGGCCAAGGCTATTCCGTTAAGTGAAGCTATAATAGCAGTGTGACATAAACGGTTTGGTTGACCACAGACGCAGTTTGATGTTGTTTATCCAGTTTAATTGGTATCTTAAAAAAGACCAGTGCTGAGAACGGTTAGATGATACTCCCTGATTAGCCATGAGCCTGTGACATTGTAACAAGCTTAGTGGTGAGGAAAATGTCATTGTGTTGTGCTGTTCTGTGTTTATAAGAAATGTATGTCTTTAAGACTGACTAACAAAGAGATGTTGATGTATTAAGGATAGTTTTACTTTGACTGTGATGTTTATCTTCTCAGAACCATGCTGACACAGAGAGATGAGGAATTTCTTGTGTGTTGTGCATCCATTTGGTCTTCATTAAGTCTTGTTGAGAGCATGTCTTGGTTATTGTTGTTCAGTAGCGATTGAAGTTTCTTTAGAATAACATTTGTATAACTTGATGAATTAAAAATGCATGCGTGTGAAAATGATTGGAATAAAATGCTGTTTTGTTTATTATTGTTGTCCATGTGGAGTGATATGATATTGTAACTTCCTCGAAGAGCAAATAGTTGATTTAATGTTAAGCTATGCTATCACAATGCTACTAAAGTCTGTTTTACTGGTCCATACTTGCAGCCTCCCCTTGGTCTAGAGATAACGACTGAAATTGCATACTAAACAGTATGACAAAAATACAGGGCGAGTCAAAAGCCACAGGACATGTCGCACGCTGCGTTGTGAACTTTTCTCAAAGGCTGCCAAAACCATTTTTGAGTTGTTGTTGTAGCGGTTTTCGGACACCCACCATGTGGCCTGTTGTCCACAGTCCAGGTTTTTCTCTGAATTTGGCTATGAGGGATGCAACAGTGCTGTGTGAAGTTGGTGTTTTTTCTTGGGTGTTGGTTGTTGAAGTCTGAGGCTTTAACATGGCAGCTACATTCCCCGGACATCAGAATTGTCAATGTCATCTTTAGTTACCTGATTAACAACAAAAGTTTTAGCATTTCTGTGTTGATAACTTTTGAACTACAAGAGATGTGACAATTCTTGAGAAACGTGATCCAATATGTTTTCTTTTAAGATGATGGCTACATTTCAGACATGGCCTAAAATATAGGTTCCCTCACCCATTACTAGCTGGGGTATTCAGATATGTCATTATCCCTTTTGTTTCTAAAATACAATTTTGTCCTGTGACTTTTGACTCACCCTGTAGTAAAATCATTAGGGTTCTGCTAATTTGGCATAGTATTTTATACAGCAGTATGTGGTTTGGGAGCAGCTTAGTCAAGCGTCACCCACACTATTTCACACGTCTTTGCTGGCCAATCGTTGAGGACGTGGGCAGACGTTTTGTTTTGTAGGTTGACAGTGGCCATGTTTTTCCCTCTACATGCCATAGTCTTCTTCTGAAAGGTTTTAAGGGTTTTTTTTATCTATCGTCAAGCAAATTTTGTACCTTGCTTTTAAACATCTCTTCAAATGGAGTACACCAACCCTAGCTAAAATGGTTAGAAATACAGAATGGCACACTGTCGTTCTCCCAAGTCTACCTGAGGCTTTAACCATCTGCTCCAGCTGGGCCACCATCCATGCATGCTCTCTGCTGGATTTACTGTCGAGCTTTTTTTTATAACTTCCTACTCCTCTGCATGCCAAATAGTCTGTCTGACAGATTAACATGGCTTATCCTAGCAGAGGTCATGCTGAACTTCCTGAACACGGGCATGCTGAAGTCACCTGGCCATGTTTTCAAACCAAAGGGTCATTTTACCAAAGTGATCAAATGAATAACTGGTATTTGGCAATTGTTTATGTTAATGTAACAATGTGTATATATGGTAACATAAACATTGCTTTGGCTTTAGAAAACAGTGTAACCTTAGAATTCCAATGAATCTTCACTCAAACAATATGGACATCTAAAAGTCATTTCAAAGCCTTTTATTTTTCACCAAAAATGAAAAAAAGTTCTGACTTCCAGCATCAGGACCCTAAATAAAACACTAAATGGACTTCCAACAACTATGCACGTGATCCAGTTAAGACAGAAATGGTAATACCCAAATGAGGCATGCCAGTCACTATAATATATATTATTATTTGTAATATTATATTATGTATATCATATCAATCTATGGGTGCAATTTCAAACACACCCTTAGTCACGCCCCTGCTGTCTGAGTGATAAGATGTGCTGAAACTGCGTTTGCAGACTATAAAGTTTACCCTTTATTTTCACTAAGTTCGTTGTTTTTATTTATATTTGGCACCATATTACATTCATTTATTTTATTCAGGCTTTTAATCGTTACTTGCATATAGAAATATATGTATGAGTTCTTACACAGCCTTCTGAAACCAATGACGTTTACTGTACATGGAAATATCATGCCGCTGATTGTGTTGGCAATGTAGCTACATTAAATGCTGCAAAATACCCAATGTTCCCAATTGTATTTTGGAGTAGCTGTGTATACTGTATTTTTATTTACACACAATTGTATATGTTATTTATGTATGAATAGGATATTTAAATTTAAAAATTCTCAAATAATTACATTATATTGAAATTATTTATTAATTCTTAACTTGAAACAGTGAAGCAGGACTTATTTTTAGTGAGCCGGGACTATGGTTGAGCTGTTCTGGCTTCTGAAACATGGAGGACAAGGAGAAATGACCTTGAGATTAGAACAACATGGAGAGATGATGGATATTTGTACAGTGCTCTATTTTGGTACTTCTATCCAAGTGCACTTAGGTAGTGAGGATTAACACTTCACAAGCACAGGTGTTCATGTTGTACGTCTTCCCCAATTTACTGGTCTACTCACTTGCCTACTTTGTCCTTGGGGTATTATTACATTTTCTTAAACATAATGTGGACTAATTTCAGGATTTCACTTACAGTTGGACATGTCCTCTTATTCTGATACTAGATGCCCCATTTCAAAGCCTCTAATTGGTATCTACTCTCTTTTATGCACAAGTCACTGTAGCCAAGAAAGCAGTACTCTTTTGGTGTAGGGCAGCCTTGTCCTGGCAATGGAACATGCTTGGATTGGAGGGGATTAGGTATAAAAGAAGCATTGCAAAACAACTGCGTGTTGTTTAATTGCATATATACAGAGTTCTGCCTTAAAATCGTAAATGGCATATTGGCAAACTTGGCTCCCCTTTAGATTTATTAGTGAAGCACGCTGAAGTAATCATTGCTTTAGGTTACTGTATTGCTTGAAAGTGTCTGTGTTGAGAGAGGAGGGAGAGAGGGAAGCCAGACCCAGGATTGTGGTTGAGTCGTCATTGAAGCGCATTGCTGGATGTAGTGTGGTACTGAGGTTTGGGGCAAGAATTTCGATGTGCATGGGAATACTTAACAACCTTTTGGGGGGGAATTTAAATCAGAACTGAGCCAAGCAGCAGCTGCCTGCTGTCTAATCATACAGCATGAGTTCATGGAATACCATCTCAGCCTGCGCTGATCTGGATTGTCCATTACAGTCCATTACAGTACACTGTACATTGCTTTAGGAAATTGAGCGATTGTGCAAATGTATCCCAAATGTCCAAGTAACAGCACTGAGCACTAAAACCTCACATGTACCGCAGCTGTATATTGTCCCCTTAGCTTTTCACTTCTACATTTTGACATGTAATCCTCATCAAGCTAAATTTACCAGGTGATGGAACAATAAATGTTGTATTTTTTTGAGGTGAATGTTCTCTGACCAGTGATGCTGGTTCGAAGACTTGTGAGTGTATGGGTTGGGCGATGTACCGAATATACTCAGTGTATCATGGCATATATTACATAGGATGTAGTAATTTACTGTGCAAACTCTGAATACTCTATTGAGTAGCAAGTGATATATTCAAGGGGTGAACAGAAGCATGTAAAATTGGACGAGAGGACCACGCATTGTATGGGTATGGCATTGTCTTGGATATTATCAGATTTTCCAGCAGTTCCTCTTCATATTCATTTTGAAAGATGCCCCCTAATTTTTGTGGCAGTGTATAAACTGTGTCCTTTGAGTATCCCACAAATCCTTGCAGAATTGTGCCCTTAGTTGGTTTATGGGTGGTTTTAAATTGATTCGAAGTATACCTGAACAATGTGATGGTTTATTTAGACACACAATCAAAAAACTGTTGCTAATGATACTTGAGCATATTTTCACTCTGGAACTTATCTGAAAAAATACTTTTTGAATCTTTGTATCACATTATCGTAATTCTTATTTTCTTTATTCTTACGTTTAATCAAGTAATTCTTATTTTTCTCTTTCTTTTTGGCAGGTTTGACTGACCCGTCCACCAGATACCATCTCCATATTGAACTTGGTAAGGGACATTGACGCTGAAAAAAACATCTTAAGTGACCTTATTTTTATGTCTGTTAATGACTGATTTGATTTAATCCACATTTAGATTTTTTTTATTGTTATTGTGCATGTAGGCTATGTAATGTCCAGCTGAAACAATTACATGTAATGATTACCACAGATTAATTTTTTATCTATGTCATTTTATGTTTTTATTCTAAGTATGACATGAAACAAATTAAGTTGTTAGTCAGGCAGGTTTTTTTTTATAAGCTAAGCCCTGTATTGTCGCTGTGAATTTGGTGCTGGGAGTGAAGTAACACAGTGTGCCCTATGCTTAGCCATGGAAAACTTATTTCTACCCTTCTAAACAAACAAATTGTCTTCAAAACTTGCAGTAAAAAAATAACAGGAGCAAAATAAAGCCAAACAAAAACACTATTTGAAAGGCTACCTGCTACAAAATAAAGACAAAACAAACTAAACTCTCTACAAACTCCATCAGCTCCATATTAAACCAGGTAAGAAACTTGGCTTAACCAATCTTAAATACCCTCCTTTTTATCTGTGTTAGTACTTGATGTGATTTTATCCAAAGTTTTGGTTTTCATCATGATTTCTATTTTGTTGGTGATATGACTGTGCCTGTAGGTATGGAATGTCCAGCTGAACAATTACATGTCCTCAGGGAACAATTAGCACAGATTAATTTGACTGAACTGAATATGAAGTGATTCAAAGTAAGTCATTAGTCAGATAGTCTTTTTTTCTTTTTTTTTTTTTGTATAGACTGATTTGAGTCAACTTTCTAAGACTGCAGTGGTCTCATTATTTATAATTGTTATTTTCAGTCCTCCTTTGTGTGAACTGTTAATGGCTCATGGCCAGCATGATGACCCATGGGGCTAGTGAGCAAGGCAGTATGTTTGGCTAGTTGGCTTGTCTCTGGATGTCCAGTCTGTGACTTTGTGCCTGTGGTAACAGGAAACGACTCCCCTGGTTGTGTGTTTAGCTTTCTCCACAGAGAGCATATTATATTGAGGGCAAAAAAGTCAGAAAATAAGGAGTTCCCGAAGGGCTAGTAATTAATGTCAGCTCATTATGTCGAGAAAAAGAAGTTGAACTTTAACTTAAATCTGAAGTGTCATTTAGTCAAGCATACTAAAGCACCTGACTTTGAGACCATTGTTAAAATATTCTTAGATCTTATAATCCAGGTTTTCTTCTGTCATAAAAGATTTGTCTGATTTACTTTGTAATATTTAGTATTAAGAGATTTACTGCGTTCTGCACCAAGTTCTCCAGATTGCTTGCCAATGATGCCAGCAACAACACGAGATGCAGAAAACTTCTCATATAACTCTGGGGGCTTTGTGACTTGCTTTCATACCACCAATTTAAAAACATATCCCCCAGTGTTATTAGGGTAGAATCTCTGACCCTAAATGACTGCTAGCTGTCCCTTGTTAGCAGTGCAATGGTTACACATCCATGGTGAAGTATATGACCTGTGTTTTGTATAG
>JAUZSU010147836.1:0-14877 GCA_034780255.1 Parotocinclus maculicauda
AGGACTCGTGGACTTTGTTCAAGCCTCCTCCCGTGTTCCCGGTGGACAACAGCAGCGCCAAAATAGTGCCCAAGATCAGTTATGCAAGCAAGGTTAAGGAGAATCTGAACAAAGTCCCAGAACAGGCCGGTGTGGAGATGCCCCAGGTGCCACCGAAGCACCCCCAAGTTCCCGTGTCGGCTCTGAAGACCTGTCTTCCACTGGAGGCCAACGGGTGCTCCTCCGTGGGCACGTTATTCAACTCTGCTGCTAGCACGCCCCCTTGTGCTGTCTCGAACCCGGCTGAAGAGGATGTAGCGTCCGTCCTGGCTAACCCCTCGTCGGCCCCCGAATCACGAAAACCGAGTCTTTATGTTTACCCGCACAAACCTTTAAATATGCAACCCGTCCCCTCTGCTGCTCAGACAAATCAGAAAGCCCTCGGGGACATCTTCCAGAACCAGTGGGGCTTGTCCTTCATCAATGAGCCCAACGCTGGCCCCGAAGGGCCGTCCCTCTCCCGTACGGGTGCGAGATTAAACATTTCAGACCTCACCTTTCAGGGGGAGGGCCTCCCGTTCGTCGGCCAGCCAGGCACGGCTTCGACCCGTGCCGTTTCCCTCCCAGAACCACAGGCTGCCAAGGGAAGGACTAGTGTCGCTGAGGCGGCGTCGAATCCGTGTTCGGCCTCTCACGCTGCCAGTGAGGATCGCCCACGACCCAGCAGGCATGCGGATCAGGAACAGAAAGGGAACGCCACCCCGGAGCTTTCCCGTGAGCACCTGGATGCCGAGCCCCTGCACAACAGGTCGTTTGGTTCGTCCAAGCCACAGAGCTACAGGAAAGACCAAGACGGCCAGGGATGGGCTGATCTGAGAGAGGCGGTCCTTTACCACACTAAAGGTAATAAGTCTTATCTGTTTTTTGCGTCCCGGGGAAAACTAGAGCTGAAAATCTAGAATTGCGTCAGCTTGGGTGGCACTAGATGTGCCTAGAGTGCCAACTGTTCCAACTGCATCTGTTCCGGGCACGATTGGCTATTGGTGTGGGCGGTTAAAGGGTCGTCCTGCAGCTCTGCAACACCAACACCAACCCCTACCCTGCCCCGTCATGGACTGGCGTCCCTGTTGAATACGCTGTACAAAAACTCTCCCATTTATCTTAACAACACCAGTCATGTTAGCTAAAGGCTACTTAAGATGGTTTGCCGTGCTGTTTTAACCTCCCGAGACCCACCTTGTACTTCATCGTGCTTATTAACTTGACGTTTAGCATGCCATCTAGTGGTCCACCCAGGTCAGACTGGTACTCAAGGCGTTGCTGGTCTAGATATTAGAACGTAGTACCCATTTATTTAAGGTCTTAGTTATTAAAGTGGACAGAACCTGCTAATGACTAGGGGAGCTGGTGAGGACAGAGGGCCTAAATATAATCTGTACACAAGTTAATTGCTTTCTTCTTTATGTCTTGCAGAATTTGAGCTCGTCCTTACTCTTCAGAAGCAAGGTGAGATGCCTTTTCCTAAATTGTTGGCTTGCAATTGGAGTTTCTGTGACCGGTTGCGTAAAATGACCCGCACCTTGTTCCCTGTAGATCCGAGCAGGGTGCTGTACTACACGGAGACCGTGGATGGACCTGATCACTGAGGGCCAGAGGGACACTGGGTCCACGGTCAGATCTGGTCCCGGATGCAATGGGACGGTTTGGTCGTTCTCTGTGGAATCGGGACGGTTCTAACTAAAGCTTTGATTTTGTTTTGTTGTTCTTGTCGGACTCGTACACTATAGCGAGAGCGTTTGCGGGACGTCTCGGATCAGCCTGGAGGACAGCGGAAGCGGGGCTTGGATGCTTGAGTGGAGCCCTGGAAGAAAAACGAACTAAGACTAACCTGGGATCTTCTAGCAGAGGTCCAGCCTGACTGTTTATTTGAACGCAGAAACTTCTCCTGCTCCTTTCGATCTCAGTATTATGAAATCCCAGAAAATGGCGGTCTGGTTCTCTTAGCAAGGCGGGCCTGGGCCTGCTTGTACTCGGACAGACCGTTCTCTCTCTCTCTCTCTCTCACTGTGTATGTAGAACTGTAATTGGATCTTCTTTGCACATTTTAGTCGTGAGAGCTAACTTTAACGCCGCTTAGAACAGGCTGTGACTGTAATCAGCACATTCTAGGTAAAGCCTCGCCTATCTACTGTGAAAAAAGCAAGGCCTTGCTTCAGAACGTGAAGGGGAACACTGTGCCGCGTTACCACGCTCACTTTTCAATCAACGCCCAGACCGGACAGACCAAAGATCGGGCCAGAGCATCGATTTCGCTTTACTAAAATCGACCGTCTTTGCTTTCTTGAGTTCTGCCTTTTCAGTTGTCCATCGTTGAGCGATAGCACTTTATGTAAGCGCCCTGGTTTAGAGATCTCCGCCTGCTCCTGTGCTTTTGAGACCCAACGAACTCTTTACTCAGGTAGAATCGAGCAAGCCATTACGAAGCCGGATCGCTGTTCTTTAACCCGACGTTCTCGAGGTCGTCCCACGATTCTCTCCGTTTTCTCCACCGCTGTAGCCTGAGTTTCTTTCGAACGGCCATTTTTGACTGTTTCTCTACACCCCCTTACTACGCACCCCTCCCGTGTGCGCACAGTTACGTTTCGTTTCCTTTTCTCTCCGAGACGCCGAAGGGCTGCGGCGTCCGGGATTCGAACCCTTGCGTGCCGTCGGGCCACGCGTAGCTCGTTCTACCCGAATTGTCTATGCATCTGTTTTGGGACGAGTTGAGCAGGTTTGAAATCGTTAGGACGATGAAAACGATTAAGGAAAACCTGATGTGTTCTTTTTCTCGAATCGATAGCGCTTTTAAATAATTAATAAGTCTAAATAATATACTAAATATACTGACTTTAAGATGGATTATTTTAGCACTTATTTTAGTTGCGTATATTTTTTACAGAGAGAAAAAAAAAAAAAGTTTAGCAGTCTCATTTTAGGCTTTGGGTCTAGACATGTGCCGATAACGTTGTGAAAAAAGGCAGAAAGGGGTACATCCCAATCCAGATGAGGGTCCCGAAGCCACGCCCAGGCTTACCTGAGATTCAAACCTCGTTCCTCAGGAACTGGCGTCCTCACCTGGTTCTTGCCACCATGCCAGTTTTCCCTGTAGCCCATCTTCCCTCGATGCTTTAACTTCGATGCTTCTCAAGGCTTTGCGTGCAAGTGGAATGGTGTCGGGGTCACTTGGTGTGTTCGAACTGAGGAGCAAAAGGAGTTAAGAAAAATTCAGTTCACTTATAACCGTAAATCGGCGTCACTTCCCTTCCTGAACTCTGGCTTGATTAAGCGACGTTTGAAGTTTGGTCCATCTGGATTCGTGCCATCAAACCAATTGAAATGTTCTGGGTAGAAGAACCTGCTGGAAACACCAGCGTTTGAGGAACAGGATTCAAATCCTGGCTGCACCGGAAAAAACGGATCAACGGACTAAAAACATGGGCCGGATCTAATATGCGGATCGGGATGATCCTGTAGCGACTGTTTACGGGGGCACCTGAAGGCCGCACACCATTTGCTGTTAATCGTAGTATTTTCCTTGCTCCATGCACAGGCAGACAGAGGAACGTGGACAGGATAAACCCTAACCGAATCAATTTACTACTGTTTATGCGTTAATGACCTTATTTCGGTTGCGTTTCATGCACAAAGCGTTTAAGGAATTCATCAGGGACCCTCCGGGCCTGTTTAGGATACGACTACAGGTCCTTCACACGGTCAGTCAGCAAAAAAGCAATGAACAGTGTTTAATAACGTTTGTTGTCATGTTTAGGTGATAAGTTTGTCGGCACATGCCTAGTCGTTCTAATCCTTAGGAGATGAACGTGACACTGTGTATTGGCTCGAGCATGAAAGCTGGTTTGTGTACTGGCTCGAGAGAGTGTGTGTGTGTGTGTGTGTGTGGGTGTGTTACCTGTAAGATGTGCAATGACATTTTGACCCCAGATCAGTCTGGTGACCTTCCTCAAGATATGCAAGTTTCCTTTAGTGGTCCTGTTAAACCGACATACAGGTGCCTGAACAAACTTTTATCTTCTCCATATGGTTTTCATATCAGGATCGTTTTTTTTAAAAAACCTTTTATTGGAACCGATCAGTGCCATGATTTCACGTCTTTGGCGGGCATCGCGCTCCTGGTCGTGTGCAGGGGCGTGACGTATGATTTGCTCGTTTAGACCCACACCTTTAGCAACGACTGAATGGTAGTGATTTTCTTTCTAATTTATATCCAGTTATTTATTTCCACAAATCAAGAGTTTGACGCGTAAACACCGCGATTGGGCGACCCTGTACGTCCAGGCCTGACTGTTTTTAATGGCATTGATCTTGTCTAGTGTTTCACTGGTGCTATTTTAAAGCCGGTTAGTGACCGTGAGCTGAGCTCGTTGCCTCTGTTTTTCGATTCGGACCCTTTTCGTAGCCCGGCGACACCCAGAGAGGTTACAGCACTGCACATGCTTGTGCTGGAGAGCGGAAGGACGGCTCGGATCTGCGCTACTCGTAAACAAATCTGTCGCGAATAAATGGTGGCCTGTTTAAAATTCGTCGGTGAGAAATCTGTGCAAGGGTGGGGAGGGGAGGGGGCCAAATGAATGATGTCATAGCGATAATCTTTGCTGAGTTTTTTCTTCTTTACTTTTTCTTCCTAAGGACCCAGGTCCAAACCCTGATCTGGGCCTGCAAAATAAAGGCCAAATCGTACGTTTACAAGGATCTGGGGAGCCTTTTCGGCTGCACCCAGTAAATTCCGGTCCCCAGCATGAGCCTAAGCAGGTCAAAATAAAAACTGGCGATACGTTTCGCCTTGACCCGTGCAGACCCAGAGACATTTTGGGTCAGTGCTTTGGGTTTAATGGGTTTGAAAATAAACCTGGGCTATGGCCCTTTTGGCCTTCCATAGATTGTGCTTTTTGCTGCCCCCCGTTTTTCAGTCTGCTCTTTTTCAGGTCAAGGTCGCGTTCACTCGGGCACCTAGAGCACAGGGCAGAGCTGCAGGGCTGGCAGGGGGCACTGTTGCACCCCTGGGGTAATTTATAGGACGTCCAGTAAAATGGCAACACAAATATGGCGACGTTAAATCTGTTTTTGCCCACCGCTATGTCGCGTTGTGAATTCGGATCGGATGCTGAGTGCGGAAGAAATCCCGAAATCCCAAAGTGCTGCTTTATCCGAGTGTTACTTCAAACAATGCTCATATCGTTATTGACGTTTCCTACGTCATTCACCGCATTGTGTGTCCTCACACACCCTCTTACCGCCGGGATGCGTTAAAGCGAGCACGCTGTGCCAGTATTCTCTCGATGGCGTCGCCACGTTTCACAACGCCGCCTCCCACAAACTGCCAAGTCTGATTTGCGTCGTCGGGATACGGCAACCTTTTTCCGGATTCGACCTCCGCGTGCGAGGAACGTCCCGGGTGTCGCGTTGCCAATAAATGTTTTCGTTTCAGACAAGCATGTGAATGTCAGTCCAGCTTCCCTGGTCAAGTGTTTTCACGACTTTTCTGTTTTCATTAAAGTGTCCGCTCAGTTTGAACACGTGTTGTGTGTTTTGTACAGCCTCATCTATCGCACCGGGGATCAATTACCGAAACTTCTTATTGAATATTTGGTTCTGGCCCCAAGTGGTTCATGTAACAGATAACAGTTGCACCTCACCAGAGACGGAGTACGAACCAGAGAGAATTGGAACTTCACAAACTGACACTGATCAGGTGAGCTGAGAGCTAAGGCCCAGCTACCGGTTTAGGGCTAAGCCCTGATAGGACCAGGTTTGGCGCCCGAAGTACTGGGGGGTGGGGGTGGGGGGTGTACAGTGATGCATTTTTATTTATAGTCAAACTAAATAAGTAGGTTAGGATTTGTAAAACTTAGAACAAACCAGTGTTGGAACCAACGGGAAGCGAGTTGTGCAGCACCAACACCACGGGTCACATTTTGGTTACGTTACGTCACCGCCGGAATGCTTGAGCTAATTTGTTTTCCCGTTTAGCAGACATTCTATTTCTGTCCTTTCCGCCATCTCCCCGTTAGATCCGGAATCACGTGACCTAGGGATTATTTTTAGCTTTGTAACACGTTGCGTTGACGCCTTCAAGTGCACTAACTTCTTCTGACCATTAGGTGGCAGTAAAGATGTAAATTTGGCTCCGAAATAGCATCCACTTGATGTCGTCCCTTCGAAATGACATCCACGTTTCAGATTTCCACCTCGGCTTATTGATTTTGGGGGAAAATATGCCAAAAAAAAGTGCACTGACTGAGGCCTGAATATGTTATCGCTAATGATTCATTTTCATCTTCTCAGGACTGCTTCCATTAAACGCTGCCACTTGTACAAGGGCCCTCAGACTGGCCCTCGTGTAGCATTTACATCCAATGCAATCCACTTTTTTTAAGGGAGCTCTGGAACCACACTGGGACCCTTTTTGAGAGACGACTGTGGAAGCAGAACATGATGCTCGTAAGATTTGCTCTGGGTCGAAAACGGTGATAAAATGTCCATTTTGTCTCCAGGAATCACCTGCGGTTCTCGGTATTACAAAAAAAAAAAGAACCACCCTGATAAAGGGAGCTGCGGGCGCTCGCTGCCGGCTTTGATGACTTTAATTAATGGCATGCGGCATAAAAGGAAAATCGCCGAATCGGAAGGCAGGACGATGAAGAGCCTCGTCAAAGAGCACCGTCGATTAATGAAGTCCCACTTAGTCATCCCCATTATCTGTAAGAAAAGGCAATGTCACCGCCTGACAAACTGCAGAGGAACTCTCACGGGACCCTTCCATGTGCCACATTAGGACCATATTTTTTGGCAGCTCCTTTTTTCGAGAGAGAATCCAAACTAAGCACAGAGCTCAGAACTTGAAGGGCCCAGAATAGGTTTTTTTTACGTCCATACACTGCAGATGATTGCCCATTAAAGAGATAAATGCATAAATCAGTCCATTTCCTTCTCCATTCTTGGGGTAAAACTCACAACCTTAAGTTACCCAGCGTGGTATGGGTGCTCTGGTCTAACACGCCAGCTGCTCAGACCTGGTGATGCCTTCATGACACGGTGGCATGACTCATTACTGTTAGTCATTTAGCCTGACTCAAATTCTGGCCTCATTTTTGACTCTGAAATGTTTTTTTTTGTCATTAATCATTCAGAGCTGGTAACGTCACACACGTTCCGTAGAGATTCGGGTTGTAAAAATGCTGAAATACTGCAGTCATTTGCACCTTTTGCCGCCGCCGTACCGTGAACGAGTCTGGAACTGGAGCTCACGCTGCTCGGTTTGGTTTGTGGTTTTGCTGCAAGTCCTTTAAATAGATAAGATCTGTCATTTTTTACGAAGGGGCTTTACTGCATAACAGCAAGCCACTGAGTAAGAGTCATCGTTTGTCATCATTAAGGCCGCTTTTACTGCTGTTGCGGGACCACACTGGGTCTTTTGTGATGCCACGATTCCGCTCATGCAGTCCGTTTACAGATAGCACACACTCGCTCTCTGTATTGTCCTTACACCCTTATATGCCGCAGTACGTTCGGCTTGCTGTAATTACGCCTCCTGATGCTGTAACTGTACTTATTATTTTTTTACTTCTGTACTTTTGTATGCTGTTCTAGCAATGCCTTTGCAGCTCTCTGTCTCTTTTGTAGTCCCTGTATTGCCTTTCGTAGTCATAGACATATTGGTTCGTCCTACACGGACCTTTCTGTGATTAGCTGGGTCAGTTGTGTCAGTAAACTATGTTGTCGGTAGCAATTACAAACACGGTTCGATTCTAAAGGCACCCGGCGGTCCAGTTCGTTCCCTGCCTCTGGTCTGTTCACGTCATGCCCATATGCCAGTGCTGGATGATCTAGGTAGGTGTTAGACAAGAGCGGGCATTATTGCCCTTGGATACTGAATGGAGCCTGGTATGATTGGGCAGAACAGCTGGGAAAGTATTCCAGATGCAGTAACACCTCACAACCTTTAAAAAAAAGCAATATTATCGTACGTTTCTGAATCCAGAAGATCCAGTGGCCTGGTGGACCAGCTTCACACAGCAGTTCCTGAGGACCTAAGCAATGTCCTGTCCGTGCTGTACCTCTGCCTGGGTTCACTCAAAATCCTGGCCTGTAACTCTGATCGAGGTAAGCTAGGGAAAAAAGGGACGCTTGAACTTAAACGGTTTTGTAATTAGAACCACCGTTTAATGAGCCCAATACATTCTGGGGTTTGGCAGGACGTCTTGGGATCTTAACACGTCCAGTTAGAACAGTCTGCAGCCCAAATGTGAACCGAGGACCAAGTGAGGAAACAACGGATAACGGAGTTACACGTATAAACAAACTCCCGCCTCTCCTCGTGGAGCTGTGGCGTCGATTATGGCGTTTCGAGCTGCATCCGGAATCAAAAGGCTGTCATTTATTTCCTTGTTAAGAGGTTGTTAAAGTGGTAGCCTAGTGGTCAAGGTCCTGGACTATGGACCAGAAGGTCCAGGGTTCATATCCCACCTGTGCAAGGCCCTTAACCCACAATTGCTTGGATTGTAATGTAGCTCTGGATAAGGGCGTAAATGTAAGTAACGTCGTGGATCAAACGGTGCATTTAGAACGGTTTGCATTAAGAATTGTTACTTTAAAGCTGGCAGAACTATTCCAGGCAAAGCTTTTGCTCCATTTCATGGCCGAAACCTTTTCATAAGGCTGTCCATACGTGAGTCTATAGGGACGTAATGATGATTAAAATTTACTCCCAAGTGACAGCCGTGCTATTACGGCGTCCTCGCCGTCGTCCTACACGCTCCGCACCGACGCAATCCACACACGTACGCTTTCTGACATTGAGTTCTTCATTGTGCTTAGACATCCTCATATTACCGCCTTTCTCTTCCCCGAGCTACTTTGACATCAGAGAGGCCAATTTAAGTCTCGCCGCTGCCAGGCGAGCGTCCGGACGCGCGAGCGTATCAGCTTGACCCTTTAATGGAGGCGGCGGGCGCATCGCCTCGCGAGGCCTGTAATAGAAAATACATTAAAGCATCATGCAGACACTTTTGCTTTGTTGTTCCATCCATCCTGTTATGGCCTGCTTTCCGTTTCAACGTCCTCAGTCGTGGGCAGGACGGCTCGCGTTTGCATGTGATCCGCCGGTCGGTTTGTGCGAGCACTTATTGATCTGTTCGAGGCGTGTAACAGATGTAGGGTATTAAAAATTAAACCCTTCCTTAAATACCTAATACGTTCATTAATCAAACACAGATGCCTCTGTGACTGCGAGGCGCATTTCGGAAACGTTCGCCTGCCACGCTGTAATAGAACAGCTCCTCTTTGTTTTTAGCAAGATTCTGTCTTCTGTCTTCCAGTCAGACATGATGAAGCGTCCCGCCATGCTGTTTAGACTCACCAGATGCCATATTTACCATCCTAGGAAAGATTTTCACAAGAGTTGTGTCTTCTACTAAATAACTGGATAAGGCCACAGACATGGGATGAGCAACGATATACCATACATCTTGCATACCAATACTTGTTTCTGATTGGCTAATGGGTCTGCATGAGTTGTAGCGAGAGGACTAGTCGATAAAGATAAAAATCTAGGTACGTAGATGGCCCACTAGACTGCCGGTTTTAAGGTTGTCATAATTAGCCATGCCCGAGACAGGGAAGGCCAGATGATGGATGGTTCAGTTGACTATGGGTTGGAGTTATTTACACAATGAGGCATGCTGAGTGACTGGGGAATTGGGCGGGACCAAATTACAGAGCAAACAGCGTGGAAAGTCTTGCAGGAATGAACCTGCAAGGAGGAACGAGCTACACTCCCTGTATTCATCCGCCATTTATGACGGTGCCTCCAGTGGCTGCCACAGAGAGATGATTGCTCATCCTGGTCCCCTCTGTCTGACCAAATAACACCTATATATAGCCACCCTGCCTCATATTTGAATGTTATTTTACCAGGGACCAAGCGCTCCCTTATTTAGGGCATTGTATCATGATCTAAGACATGTCACACGTTATTGAGGAATTTTATTAAAAAAGAATTAACTCAATAACACAGAGTGATCGCTCTGATCCAGATGCAAAGCAAGAAGCACTATAGCCCGGGCAGCTTTTTGTTAAATCTTTAAAGGCCCAAGCACAAGTTGATTGCGCTACTAAAGCAGAAGACGAAGTAAACCTGTTGTTGCCTTACTAATGGAAAAATCTCAGCCTGTGCCCGTGCCGTGAGCGACACATTTCAAAAAGCTGTAAATTTCGGGTTCTTCACACCGCCTCGGATAACAATAGTGCGTAAACATCGCGTCCAAATGCTGTCATAAGCTCAATAGTCTGCCCACTGTAATTTTTGCCCACTTTGTGAAGCGGATGTCTGCAGCTTCTGAGCAGTAACTGTATGAATGTGGGATTTGGGGGGGTAACCATCAGGTTACAGAAAATTCTATCCTACAGATTTGGAATTATAGGGTCAGTGATTTTCAGTCAGAGGACATTTCTTTATATTTCGCACAGCTCTCGATTCCTGAAGAGCACAATGTAATAGGTAATACTACAAATACTTCGGATTTTAGAAAACCCGTGCGAGGGAAAGTGTAGTGTAGCTTTTAGGGGTTTGGCCTTGTAATTAGAAGGCTGGGAGTTCAGATCTTGCCACTGCCGCTGGGCAAGGCTCTTAACTTTTAGCTGTTCAGCTTAGTTGGGAGTCAGTAATTAACCAGTCATCTCATCAGGAGAAAATCAACAATCAACAGACAAGCTCTCCTTGTCTGTCTCCAAAGGCATCAGATCTAGAGGTGTTGCATGAGTGCGTGTCTGATGCACTGGGGCACCAAAGTTCCCTGATCCAGAGTGAGTTACGAAGTGCTTTGTAATAAAAATATTAGGGGCTTAAACGCAAGGCAATCCAGTTCAATCCACTTGAACCCTCAACCTACTAGTCAATAATCCAGTACCTAACCTAACCTAACCTTTTGCCCCATAGTACTGTTCCTAAAGCTGATTTGTGGCGAGCTAGACTTTTTCGCCCACTATGCAATCCCAAATTGCAAATATTTGGGGCAAATTCGCCTTGGCTATTTGAAAACACCAAAACGTGTAAACATGAAAGCTCTCTTTAGGAGGCATTGATGCTAAAACTGGTTCTTTGTAGTATTTACATATGACTGGAAATGCACCGTTTGGCGAGCGTTATTACATTTTAAACATCGCCACGGACACTGGGGAATAGCGGATTAACCTTGGATGAGTCACATGGGGTCAATGAATGCAGGTAGTGACATTTCCAGACCAAAGAATTCAGTCTGTATTGTTCAGTGGATTTTAAAGCTGAGCTATAAAACTTGAGACTGTTACAGATGTAAGAACTGAGGCTAGAGTTATAAGGAAGTGAAAGGCCTGTGGTTTGTCCCAAATAGAATGGAAAGGTTCGGCTTTGCTATCTTAGGTTTCCTGTTTGTTTGAGAAGTCCTGATTAAGTTTGGACATCACTGATTTACTATTACTTCATAATAAATCCACAAAAACACCATATGACGATGTCACTGATGGAAGGCAGACCATGACTTACACCCAACAATGTCAACCTCCTGGCACAAGGTCCCACCACGGTCTATATCCAGAACACAGATCATTTCAGAAAATGCTATTTGAACTGGTGAAACTGACCTGAAGTTAATGATGCCTGCAGGTTGTACATCTGGACTCTAGTGCCAACCAGGCAATCAAACTGGGCTTACCGGTGCCAGGAGATCACCTCCTATGGTGGGGTGGGGTTTCTGTTGTGCTTCGAGTCTTGGTAGGTCTTGGCACCCGTAATGACCAGGTAGAATCAGGCACTCAGTAATGACTAGGAAGAGTCGGTGCCAGTCAGGCTTCTCTGGTGCTGTTAAGTGTTCCTTGCCAGACACTCCCAAATCTCAGCAGTGTTCCGGTTGGGAGTCTGTGGGTCTGTGTTATGTGGTAGGCAATAAGAAGAGAGGGGAGGGATCAGTGAGACAGATCAGGATAGGTGAGACTAAAACCTTATATTCAGTCTAACAAACGGTTTGTAATGACATCACAACGACAGAGAAGCATTAATATGGCGATAAACAAAAAACGGTGGTGGCAAAGCTTCACCATCAGAGCAATCCGTTTTATGTGCATACCCAGGAGTGCTTTATTCCTTACCTGACAAAGATAAGCTATGCTAAAACAATAATAAGACACCACTGTATTGATCATTTGGAAGGCAATGCATGTGTTATAGCAGCCTCGGAATAAAGCAAGGATACAATAGAACGGTGATTTAAATAAACATCGTGGGTAGAATAAACAGTGTGAATTAACACATATCCAGAAATCTGTGAATACACAGAGCTGTATGTGGGTCAAACGCATATTTGTCTGCTGCTCATTTTAACACTCGCAGCATCCTTAATACTATTCCAGTACCATGCTTTAGATTTGTAAACGAGCTATTGTTATTTTAATATTCCTAAAGGCAGCACAGAGCATTTTATTCTCTGCGATTGTGTATTTTTAACAGTCAGTGCCGTTTTCTATGTTCCCCTTGACAGAACATGTGAAATGGATACGACATATTGATGAGTCTACATATCATGGCCATTGCTGATGATAGTCGGCTTTGAGACCCAAATCCATCATCACTTCACCAGAGGTGGGATACGTACCAGGGTGGCCAGACGGTAGGGTGGTGTGTATTGTGTTTAAAAGTCGCACGGTACATCCAGGCTATAAGGGGCCTTTCAAAATGGTCCCAGGTAAGGGCAGGGTGTTGGGCCAGATCAGGAATACCCCCACATTACAATCACATTGTGGATTTGAACCATCTGCTTTAAGGTTATTGAATATATACTAAATACACTCCCCAATTTGAAACTGAAACACCACGAAGTATGGTTATGCAAATCGAGGAAGTTGCAGGTGTTGCTAAGACCTCCAAATGATCAGCATTTCAATCACAGAGCTCCATTCTGTAAACAAAACAGATCAGAACAGTCTAAAACATTGTACAATATCAAAGTTTAGGTCTAGGCTCCCAGGATTTGAACTCACACCCTTTTCGATACTGTCACAGTACCTTTATTGATCAACGAATCCTGCAGACTTAAACTTAGTTTAATATTAGGCGCATATACGACACCAAAGGGACCATTTCTACTCTCTGGATCGCTCACGGCGGTGTAAAACATGCATTTTTCCCTCTTAAAGGACTTGTTAATGAGCTGTTGAGATGAATCGTGTGTGTTGGGAGCACATCTAGGAGGTATATTTTGAACGCACTGTTTCTCTCTCTGGCAGGAAGCCTCGCAATCCCCCTCACGCTCGTCTCCCTGGCTGCGGCGAGGAAATAAACAGCAATCGCTGTAGCATGACTTAAAATCCACCGAGCATCCTGGTTTAATTGAGCTCTCACTTGCGCGCCAATGTGATGGAAAACTAGGCTCGCGTCCTCCACGGCTGCTGAACAGGCCCATTCACCGGCGATGGCGAGAAATCCACTTTTCCTTGCCAACGAAACTCTGAGAGAGGGAGAGAGAGCTGTCCTGACTGTCTGTTCGTGTGGAATCATTACTAGGAAGGAAGATTAGAAAAAAAATCCTAATGATTGTCTTGTGGTGCCACAGTAATGCTGTTATTCGAGGTAAACAATTAATAGCAGTGCTCAGAAAATGTCAGGTGGAACAAACTTATTGTAAAAAATACAAAACTAATCTTTGGAGCATCTTCAGTGTGTTATTAATTGAGAACATGTAAAAGAAAAACCAAATACATATAACGTCCTCTCATATGCAATTCTGTTGTATAGATATGCATTTTCTGGTTGTACCACTTTAAAGTAAACAGGGATTTACGTCATACTTACAAACCAGGTATTGAGGTGATGCAGCAACAATTTGCTGGCCCATCATCGAGGTGATACTGGCTTGGGTCCTGGTGATGCCTTTAGGCAGGGTCAGGCATCCCACAGAGGGATTACAGGCCATCAGGGATCATCTGCAACAGAGAGCCCTGCTGTTCCATCTGCTAGGATTCTTATTAACCTCACTTAAAATGCATACAAATCTTATATAAAAATAAAAGATTTGAGCACTGACACATTGCAACTAAACAATTTTACCCACATATAATCTTTTTCATTCCTTGTGGAAGTCAGCCTTGTCACTGCTCCAAATTCTCTAGGACACAAAAGCACATCGACTTACGAAAATCATGACTGAGGTTCATGAGGATTTGGATAATGCTTAATATTTTCCGTGTAATGCTCTGTAGGTTTTTGCACTTACTATAAAAAGGTTTTGTTTAATTCATTTTACTATTCATCTTTTCTGTCTCCGTCTCATAATAAGGGCACTTATTATACACCGTGTTTTTCTTTAACAGCTCAGAGCAAATTAAGGAAAGTTTAACAACTCCATTTTACCATGAACTGAATTCTATTTGTCAGTTTCACCAATGCTTTTGGTTATAATAAACTTAATATATGCAAATAATACAATTTTTACATATGATTTTGTATATACACTGCTCACAAAACGTATGGGATATTTAATTTTGAAATATCTCCTAATTTCTGTGAGCAGTATATCATAATCCAGAGGCTTCAGGTTTGATCAACAATAAATGAGCCTAAAACTGGCTCATATGAATTAATTTCCTCTATAGAAATAACTTTAGAACCATTTTTTGTAACATTTTGTACGGTACTATATTTGGATTTATTATTTTCAGCTATTTTTAAGTAAGTAAGTTACTAAGTTTGCTGCTGTGGCTAGTTTATCGACTCATCTTGCTAGAAATTTCGGATTTCGTCCTAAACTACATACTAGTTTACTATCTAGGCAGCTACGTAGTACGCCCTTGACGTCCTGTTTAGACACC
>JAUZSU010147847.1:0-14876 GCA_034780255.1 Parotocinclus maculicauda
TACACGGCCGGGCTGCTATAGCCAAACCTTTGTCTAAAACCAGGTGTTTCAGTTTCATTGTCCAACCCCTGTATATTATATGAAACATGACCGTGACTTTTCCTCACTACATTTCCCACCGCTCCTCGCTCCCACCACGTCAATCCCTACGTCACGTACAGGAGAGTATTGTAATGTGTAGCATACCTTAAACAAGTTTAAAATACATTCATTCAACTACAGTTGTGCAAATTCATTAACATAAAGATTGTTTTATAATAAAGCCTTTAATATCTTATTTATTGAATTATGTATTGGAGACAAAAACGATTATTGCCCGTATTGCTTTTGCTCACTACATTTCCCATTTATCACTCCCACCACGACTCCCTAAGTCGCACAGTGCCAAGTTTGTCATCGGAGTGCAGTACAGTACACTACTGCGTATTTCTTGCCCAGGAAAAAAAATTCATTTTATGGTTTCTGCTAAACGTGTAGCTATGTGGGAGTGTAACTTTACGTGCAGCTCAATATTCGATTCACAATAATGAGTTACATTCAGTAAAAGACGCATTTAGTAAAATAGAAAATACAGGATTTGCATGAAGAAAGTTTTAGTGCTGCATACAGTATTTAAAAAAAAAAAAAAAAAAAAAAAGAAATCTGCTCCTTTGGGCTGCAGTGGCAAGCATTTCATGTGACCTAACCTTACAGTTGAGCAATAGCAACATCTGGCAGCATCATCTGTATGTCAAGTTGACCCTTCTACAGTCTGAAGGTAATTGATCAGGAATGGTCCTTTTGGAAAGCTAGCAGCCAAAAAAACACTTTTGCTACATGATACTTTTGCTAAGACAACAATACCTGGCCTAACTTGATAATTAAATAAAATATAAATCTCTTGGATAGGTAAAATTTTCTTCAATGTACTTTTGTTTGTTTCTTAGAAGACTGTGTTTCAATACAATACAGTTACAATATGAACAAAACATTGAAAGTGAAATGGCTTATCTGATTTTCTGTTTTTGTCTCCTTTAAATCTTCCTGTAATCCATAAAATCACTGTAAAACACCAGAGCAATATTGTAAATATCCAATAACATTTGAGCTGTCAAACACTGAAAATGTTTAATAGTGTTAATTGTTTTCATTACACAACCATAAGAGAGGACAATATAAGCTTAAACAGAGTGCATTCTTTGCATAATTTAATGTTTATTTTTATCCTTTAAAGCTGCATCACATATAATTGTCACTTCTCTGGCAGAGCACTGCCAAGGTAGAACAATATAATTTTGATTCAAAATATACTTTTAATTAAGTACTTTGTTATGAAACAGCAAGTGCCATTCAGATAAGTGTGCTCATGTGACACAGTCTCAGGCACTTGCAGAGTAATGAGCCATCTTAGAATGAATTGTACAGAATTGTTTAAATCCTTTACTAATTCTGTTCCCTTTATGCCGATAGTGCTTCATATACAGTAGTATGTACACTGCAGGGAATGGTGGTTAATAGACCATGTCGGATCAAGCAGCAGCAATTATCAGCGTTAGAAAATATTGCCGTAATGTGTTTGTAATGGCAAAGTTTTAAATAGGTTGAAATAATGCTTGATCTAACTGTCGATCTGTTTGCAGCTGAAGAACTCCATCAGGTGCTGGAGCCTTTACTTTTACGTAGAGTCAAGACTGAAGTGGCAACAGAACTGCCAAAGAAGACAGAACTGGTGGTGTATCACGGAATGTCTGCACTGCAAAAGAAGTATTACAAAGCTATTCTAATGAAAGACCTTGGTAAGACTGGTTTTAAATGAAAGACATACAGGCAGTGTAGCTAATGACCAGTGAAAGAAAAGAGAAAATAATTTTTTTTTGAAGCTGCTTTTTCAGTACACAAACCATTAAAAAAACAGGAGGAATTTGAAATATTGTTAAACAAAATACAATTTTACCTGCCTTTTAAAGTAAATGCTTTTAGTAACAATTGAATACTAAAGGGTGTGTGTTGAGGGAGTTTTTGCCAATGTTTTTAGTGACATGCTGCTTATGACAGTAGAAGATATAGACTTATTGTGCGTTCATAATAATGACAGTAGTAGCTGTGTCTCTTGTGCGTATCTGTTCCTGTTATCACTTGTGGGATCTATACAGCTTTACTAAGAAATGGAAGTGACAACATCCTACATTGTAATTTGCACATCATGTACTTTTGGTTAAATATATTCTAACGGCCTTAAAGAAACAAAGAAGGCAAAAATTAAGACATGGAAACAGAGATTTGTCTTTTACAGCATTAAATGGATAAGTTAAGGTTGGAACACAGCTCAAGGTCCTGAAAGTGGCAGCTTGGTTAAGCCAGGATTGAAACTTACAACTTTTCCATTTGTATTTATTAGAGGTGTAACAATGCATGATACTAAATTTTCACAATTTTGCCTTTGCTTTGATTTTCTCACAGTCTTTAATTTTACATTTGATAAAAGACATTTTCAGTCTAAACAGAAGTCTTAACAATTCACAATGCACTGTTTCTTGTATAAGTTTTTAAACAAACAAAAAACTTTATTCCCATGTAATAATTATAACAATTTTAGTATTTATATATATATATAGTGTTTGAAAAGCAATATACAAATATCTTTTAAACATATCAAATCCCTACTGTTTCCTTTTTAGAACAGACGATATAATGCAAATAAAAAAAATGCAGTTTCATAGAGTGAACGTTGCACATTGTCTCATTTTTGCATAGTGATTCAGCGCGTTAAACCCGTAGTAACCATAAATAAATGCAACTTTTTAACAAGCCAAACAGTGTGGAAAGAACCTATTGAGGGTAGAGTTAGGCACCCACGCTGTACAATTACAATCTACATTTTGAAGAACCCATCTAGGTCTTATTTAGAATTGTTCCAGAACTGTTTTCTTTCTCTAAAGATTTACTACAAACTTGCACATTGATGGCGTCTACATTTTCTACTGTATTTTCACTTTGGTGACTTGCCTTTTAATTTCAGATGCATTTGGGAACGATCAGGGCAATAAAACTAGGCTTCTGAATATTTTGATGCAGCTGAGGAAGTGTGTGAACCACCCCTACCTTTTTGATGGTAATTACCATTTGTTTCCATTGTCCTATTTTTGGTTTACAGCTTTGCACGTTTTCTTGTTGGTGTTTTAAATAATGTGCAGCACCCTCATTTGAAAAGAAGGTGAGCATTACTATTGGAGAATGGAATTTTTATTAGAAAAAAATATTATTGTCAGGCTGAGAAAAGAAGCAAAGACAGAAAACTAATAATGCTTCGGGAGCAAAGGGTTAAGCTCTGCACAGTCTGAACGGATGTGTATTTTGAATATTATCTTTAATGGAGAGTGCTGCAAAAACATTCTTGTGAATGCTTTTCTGTACGTGCATTTCCTCATATCCAGCGTTGAAGGTGCATGCACGCCCGACTGCTTTAAAAATAGGATTTAAGGAACAGAGGATTTAACTAATTGTGGATCAGGAGACAATAATCAATGCGTCTGTCTGTTTTTAGGGGCGGAAGTACTGATATATAAACCTCTTAAATAGGTCATTCACTAGACCATAGTCACAGTTTTTCCTACTGTACTGCAAATATAAAGAGCATTTTTTTTTCAAGAAAACTGAGTGCTAATGTTGTTCATGTATTAAAAACACGCTAAAAACACTAGTGGAAAGCATCCATGTACACATCTGCACTTAATATAGTGGGTTGCTAGTAGGGAAAATCCCAGCATGTGGTTCGGGGTGCTGATACTTTCGGAAAGGACTATTTGGATTATTTCTTTCGTTTCCAATCTGGTGTTTGGGGGAGTTTTTCCATTTTAAACAATTGCTATGGACACAGAGTGACCAATCAAAAACCTGTGTCATGCAACGCGATCCTGGTTTGATTTGGTATCGATGTCTTAAAAAACTGCAGTACTAGGTTATGGTCAGATAGCAACTAGGAAACTTTATTCAGTTCTTTATTCTCCATTTAGTTTTTAACTCGGCGTGTTAAAATTTGAATTAGCATAGTCATGATTACCAGTAGATCAATCATATGTAAAGTGTTGTTCTGTTTGTGTTAGCTTTGCTACGGTAGGTGTCAGTTACTGTTTTTTTGTTTCCATCTGTAAGGTGTGGAGCCAGAGCCCTTTGAGATGGGAGAACACTTGGTAGAGGCCAGTGGGAAGCTCTCGCTGCTCGACTCTATCCTTGCCTACCTACTTAAGGGGTATGTCTCACTGATCAATTCTCTTAAATCTCTATATTCAAATGAAAAACATGCCAAACATTTTTTTAAAAATAAAACATTGTTTTTCATGCTGATTTCACACAAAGATGGATACATTTTGTGACTCTAGGGGCCACCGGGTGCTGCTGTTTTCACAAATGACTCGTATGTTGGACATTCTCCAAGACTACCTGGAGTACAGAGGTGACACACATTACGTACTATGCAGCTCTACATTACATATTTATACATACACCTTAGAATATTTATTCGGACCTAGAATTAACCTGCTTTTACAAACGCCAATACCCAAAATGTAATTTTGGTTAATAGTCAGTATATGGTGTTCAGACTGGCATGTCTATTTAATTTATTTAGCAACCACTAATAAAGATTTAACCTAATCACCTTGTCTGTTTATGTTCTTGAAACCAAATATCAGCCACAGTTTGTTCTATATGTACAATTCCATGATTTGTGGCTTAGATACGTTGACTGCTATTTAATATTTCATAAACTGGCACCTCAGTTTTAAGACAATAATACTCAGCCCGTGCATGTTATATGTTGTAGTTTTCTTGAATGTGTTTCACATTCGTTTATTCAACACAAACTTTTATTGCTGTGTCTTTAAAGCTGTAGCCTGCTTGCTCTCATTGTAATCATGTTTTGTAATCTTGAGAAGTAGTTGCGGTTTGAATATGACATCCTGTGTAGCTCCTGTGGGTGCATGCGAGTGCTTCTGAAAATGTAATCTAAAAAAATTTGGCCTTCTGTAGGTTACAGCTACGAGCGCCTGGATGGTTCAGTGCGAGGAGAAGAACGCAATCTTGCTATTAAGAACTTTAGCACCAAAGACGTTTTCATCTTCCTCCTCAGCACCAAAGCTGGTGGGTTCATGACTTCAATCATGTGCTCATGTTTGTCTTTATGCAGCAAAATATACTACTATTTGGAATCAGTAATACTTTCAATGAATGTTCTTTTGAACTTATTACAGGTATGTGCCATTTAACGATTGCATTACATTCTATGACATAGGGCATCGACCTAAATAGATGTTGACCAGACACTTAGTGTCTATATATATATATATATATATATATAATATAGTATAGTATATACAAGAAAACTGCATGTAAATGACACATAAACACTAATTTCTAGAACATGCAATGCAGTATCAACTTTATGTAGGTAAATCCGGCATGGTGCTATTCGTAGGAAATCACAGCAGTCAAATTACAGGCACTGGCACTTCTAAGTATGTGTTGGTCAAGCCAGCAAGGTGCTTTAAGTGTTAAGCAAACTTAAGTAGTTTATGTCTCTTTTTGGATAGAGAACATTGTGACACATGAAAGTATTTGTGTGTAAGGCAGTCCATAAATGGACTGTATGGACTTTATGGACTTGTATGGACTGTAAGGCAGTCCATAAAGTAGTTTCTACTTATGCAAATAGTTAATGCAAAGTTGAACTCGGACACAGTATGCATGTATCATTTACCATGCCCAAACACAGAACACAACGTTATCTGCCTACATCGAAAACGCACAAGGAGCAGAAAATCACTATGCGGTGAAAAAATTTATAAAGCCACCCGAGGGCTGTGTGTCATTGTGCCAAAATAACTAAAAAATACATCCATAAATTCCACCACAAAAGTAGCATCAAGATGACGTAAGCGTGCACAGGCTCAGAATGTTTAAGTGCAATGTGAGCACAGACCAGCAGGGGAATTGGGAAGGTGACAATCACATTCTGGCATGGAACAAGGCAACCGGGCATAGTGTGAGTAGGGCATTGTGCTCTTAGGCACAATTGGACCGAGCCTGAAGGGACTGGTGGAATCGGACAACACCAACCCTTAACCAGCCGTGTGTTGGACTGGCATCCTGTTCCAAGTATGTCTGCCTCTGCCATGTGAGTTTTGAGCTTGATCAGGTTAACAGAGTTTAAAACGTGGTTGGGAAAAGGGGACAGGGGGACACACAAACTTTGAACATGTTTTTACTCTCTAGCAGTCTTATTTAAACAGCCGGCGATAGTCATTAATAATGTTAGTAACTTTGTTTAAAATAGGGTTAGTCATTTGTTTAGAAATATTGAATGCTAGTTAGTCACTGTATAAGATAATGGCACTGCAATTTTTAAGATTATTTACCGTTTGTGTGTTTGCTTAGGTGGAGTTGGTATGAACCTTACAGCAGCAGATACAGTAATCTTCATTGACAGTGATTTCAATCCACAAAATGATTTGCAAGCAGCAGCTCGAGCCCACCGAATTGGACAGACAAGGTAGTGCTGGAGTAGAAAACTGAGAAATGTTTTATCTTTTTAATGTTGTCTCAGTCTTGCAGCGTTGATGTGAAGCCAAGTGGTGTGTGCCTTCCATATATAGCAGTATAATTGCGTCTAAATTTGGAGAACATACACCAATCATCCAAAACATTAAAACCACCTGGTCTGTAACCAGGTGGGATAGCTATGTGTTAACATAAATTTATTATCCACATGAATGCCCGGACCCAGGGTCTGCCAACAGAACCCAGAGCATCAGTCAAGACATGCATGTTAGGTTATTTAATTATAATAAATTGGCATTAACTTGAGTCTATATATGGCTAGTCTTAAGATAACCTAGTTTATAGATGAGTGTGTCGCTAAAATAGTCACTGATGCCGATAGCGATGTTAAATAGACCACTTGCCCTTAAATGTCACTTACCCTTTCCACATAGTGTCCCAATAAGCCTGACTATATGTCATACTTTTCTGTGACAGTCATAAAATGGACCACATTTATGATTGCATGGTGGCTCGGTGGGTAGCACCACTGCCTCACAGCTAGAAGGTCCCGGGTTCAATTCCAGGGTGGAGCAGCCTGGGTCTATTGTGTGTGGAATATGCATGTTCTCCCTGTGTCTGTGTGGTTTTACTCCGGGTATTTCGGTTTCCTCCCACAGTCCAAAGACATGGGTATTAGGTTATTTGGTTTCTCTAAAGTGGCCCGCATTGTGTGACCGTGTGTCTGTGTGTACCCTATGATGGCTTGGCACCTCGTCTAAGGTAGTTCCTGCCCTTGCGCCCAGAGTTGCCGGGTGGGCACCAGCTGGTCCGTGACCCCATGTGGATTAATCAGAAGATAATGGATTGATGGATTTATTTATTATAACTTTTGGATACACTGTGCTCATCCCATGCTGCATAGCAGCATGCACCAATATGCATTGAATACAGTTAAACTATAAGAAAACGGGTTTTTGCCTTGATTTAGCAGACACCCTTAGATAGAATGACTTACGACTCCTACAGCCCGAACAGTTGTAGGTTAAGGGCCTTGTCAAGGACCCAACAGTGAAAACTTGGCAGAGCTGGGATTTGACCCTTGAAACTACATGTCCACAGTCTAATGTCTTAACCACTGTGCCACCATAGTCTTGATTAGAGTTTTGGTTTGCTAATTCATTTACACACACTTTGGCTTATATAACCTGTGCAGGGCTGTAAAAATCATCCGGCTCCTGGGAAGAGACACGGTGGAGGAAATAATTTATTCACGTGCCGTATCGAAACTGCGTCTCACCAGCACAGTGATTGAGGAGGGCCGTTTCTCTCTACTGGAGCAGAATCAGGCAGCTGCTGACTTTCAGGTGCCTGTACACTCACCATTTCACTAGTCATATGTATGTTGTTGTTTTTTTTACTTTTTCTTATTTCTGCTTCCTCTGTCTCCCAGAATTCTTCTTTTTCCGCAAAAAAAACAAGCTATACTTTTTTTGTGTATAGTAATAGTAATACTATACTAATTGTTCCGTGTGCAGCTAAGTGAGATCCTGAAATTTGGGGTGGACAAGCTGCTATCATCAGATGAGAGCTCAGTCAGGGATGTGGACCTTAAGCTTGTCCTGGGAAAGTCTCAGGGTGGCCACTGGCTGATGGACGAAGAGCTAATCAAGCCAGATGAGGATGAGAAAGAGGAAGAGGAAGAGAGACAGTGTAAGAAACAGTTTGTCATTACAAATTGAATATACAGTATGTTGCCAAAGCAGCATTGTGATCAGTTTTCACCACATTTTCCAGCCCATATGTACTATTTTGAGGGGAAGGACTATTCCAAAGACCCCAGTGCAGAGGATGAGAAAATGTTTGAACTCCTCTTGGAAGAGCAGATGGCTGAGCTGGGGAATGCAGGCAAAGAAGGACGTGCCCTACGCCACAAAGCTGGAGTGAGTTACTTCATCCGTTTTATCATTTATTTGTCATTTTTGCTGCTGGTGTAACTGACTGATGTAGGATGCGTTTTGGAGCCGTGATGTAAATATAAAGGGTATTTTCACAAGAACGCTGTGTATAGACGATACCTAATTTGTGTCAGAGACACTGCTGAAAACACAAGTGGAATGCTACCACCTACACAGCATTCCTTATGCCACTGTGTGTGAAGCCTAAACTGATCAACAACATTCAGATAAGATCAATATAATATAAAAACAGGCTTCAGCTAGACCACAAATCACTAGTAGTGGCACCAAAATATTGTTAATTTTATATCAAAGAATTACAAGGTTAGAAAACTTTTGGTATGCTGTAAGGAGGGTCAACTGTTTATAGACATCTCTTAAAACTTTGTTGGGAATCATACTCTTGACCAGATATAATGTCAGGGCATCACTGAACTTTCAGATACCTTTGCAAATGTTTTTGGATTCAGCACATTTTCTGGCTGCAGAACATTTATACCCACATGGGATCATCATGCTGTCTTTCACTATAATCTCTGGGACTCCTTTTGAAGGGCTTTAAAGGATTTGTTGTGTTTTCACCAGACATGCTAATCTTGTCTTGTTACATTGCCAACAATTGTTGTTTGGGTCAGGTCTGTTGTATAAAATCTGAACCAGTTCCATATAATTGAAAACTTTCTTTTTAATTAAATTAAATCAATTTTTGACAAATAAGCCAGGAAAACCTTCTGTATCACCTCACTTGCTCAGACACATTAATTTGTGTGAAGACTCTGTGTGATGCTCGAGTAGTTTTTGGATGCGTGTCCTCATTGATGGGGGCTTGGTCTCACATAATGCAGAAGTACTTCTAAATCTCATCTAAAAAGGCTTTTTCCTTATCACATTTTACCTTAGTGGCAGCATCACAACATTTAATTGCTACTTTTGTAATGGATCCAAGGCATCCCATATTATCAGAACCATACCTTTATAACGCAAAATAATTGAGAATATATAAATTAATAATTATTATATAATAAGAAAATATTTGGGGGGCGTTGTTACAATATCTATCAAAGATTCCTTGATGCTTAATCTCCAGTTAAAAAATGTCTTAAGAAAAACAAATGCAATACTTATTTACTATATTTAATAATAGTTGTTCAGTTTATCAACTATTAAGACTTACATCTTAAATGCTTTACAGTCTGTGTTTACTGTATTTATTGCACTGGTGTGTGAGTGACAGAGTGATTAAAATAATCATATTTGATATATGATTTTTGTTCTAAAATCAAGCAGAAAAAACAAAGCATTCATTAATCTAAAATTAAGTTATAACGTTTTACCTTAGTGGCAGCATCACAACATGTCATTGCTACTTCTCTAATTAAGGGTGGCCAAAGCATCATTTGTTATCAGAACCACACCTTCATAATGCAAAATAGTTGAAAATATATATAATAATATAATAATAAAATATTTATATAACCTATGGATGTGTCACATGCAATGAAAATGTAAGTTTTTTGTCCTTTTATAGAGCTTTGTGGAAGAACATTGAGGATAAATGCTTAATTAATATTGATTATCAAATGGTTCAGTCCAGTTTTAGTCTTTTTTTTTTTCCTTCGGTAATGCATGTATGATTGCAAACATCTTATCTCTCAGCCTCTTAAAAGGTGTGCTAGACATGTTGAAATGACCCCACTGTCTAAATCAACCCTGTGCTGCCTGTGATCCTACTTGCCAGCATATTATTTCCTGTCAGCTGTCCCGCATTTCCTTACCTCTGAAGTGGTAACAGCCAGGTGCTTTCAGACTACGTTTGTTTGCTGTTCACTACGCTTCAGTCTCACATTAGACGGCTATCCTGATCACCTTACACCAGACTCTCAAGTGTGAGCACAACGCTACTCTAGGAACACTCTCATGATTTATTATTGGAAATTTGTCCTTTGGTGTGAGGTTGGCGTTAACCAGCGATCCCCACAGTCTACAATGAGACCAAAACCATGCAGTCATGCAAATACTGTGAGAAATCCTGTATAGAAAAACAGATAAATCAAGAGGTGTCGATAATCTTTAGCTTCGCAGCCGTCTGAATTGTAATCGAATTGTGAGGTGCCTAGAGATTTCCACTTGTACATCTGTACAAAAGCACTACACTTGTGTTATATGTGGGTACTGCATGGGTAATAGATCTTTATTAATTTTTTCTACAATATTAATACAATTTTTATATGGTAGTTATATGGAAAACTGGCACCGCATATTATCAATCTGCATATATGGCCATGGTCCAATATAGTAATTTTCCTTATTATTAATGTAATTGACCTATTTAACCCGTATATTTCCTTCCTTATGCATTAGTATATCAGTTGATTGCATTAAATATTTGCTAGCTAAAGCAAGTATGGAACAGTGGCTACAGTAGAAGGAAATTCAAATGAGCCATTTACAAGTGTGTATGTATTGCCTTTTAAAAACTGATGAGAATCAGAAAAGATTGTTGGAAAGCATGAGCAGTCTCAGAAAGTAAAAAGTACAGCTTCAAATGAAATGGACCACCCACAACCTTATAACTGTTGCATCTTACATTCTGCTGGTGCTTAAGGGAGGTTAGCCATGCTGTCAAAACGGGGGGCTGGAAAAGAGGGGGGTCAAGAGACGTATTTTCTTTTTTTCAGTATCCCACACAGCATTGCTAAGAAGGTTATGTAATGTGGTGCTCAATCAACGTCCAGATTGCATACAATGCAGTTTCACAGAGCATATGGATTTGTGAAACATACCTGTATACGAATCATTAATGGATTGGGGATATGAAACACAGTGCAGTGTTGGGCTAATACCTAAAGTATGTTGGTCCGTAGGGCATATTATCTGGGCCATTAGCAACCCCAGCGAGAAGAAAGAGGCCTTTGACAGAGGATGAGCTTGAGCAGAGGCGTCTGAAGAGACATGAAGCTGCTGCTAAGAGAGCCAAACTTCAAGAAGAAAAGAAGAGGCAGAGAGAGGAACAGAAATACAAGAAAAAGTAAGAACCAGATAGTACTGAACATTACAGTTCTTACAATGACTTTTTTTATTTTCATAAGATGTTCATCACTTCTGACTATTGCAAAAGGAAATATATATCATATGCTTGCATCATTCAGCTGTGTTAAATATTCACAAACATAATTCCAAACTGCTGACATTGCTTCTTCACTTTAACGTTGCTGTAAATTGGTATCAGGTACTAGGTATTGGATTCATTCTACGAGTACATGAGCACAGTATGGAACTTGATACTGGTATCAGGTATCAAGGGAGACATAATTAATCACAAATAATGGGGCCAGATATTATGATGCGATGACTCACTTAGGAACATAAGGCAATGAAATGAGGAATCGAGGTATTCACTATTTGGAATATTGAAATGTTGTGTATCTCTGACAGGATGGCGTGGTGGGCATCGTGTGGTTATAAGTCCCTCTGCTTGCCCTCTGCTGATAGTGAGGGTGAGGATGTGGATGAGGAGGAAGAAGAAGGTGATGACAGCAGTGTAAACTCTTCAGACTCAGATCATACTGCCATTAATTATGTACTCGGTGATGTCACCCATCCTCAAGCTGATCGAGAAAACGTCATTATTGTTCACTGTGTTGGTACGTAAAATGCATTCACACTGCAGATTGAACTAATTATAGCAGTTTACATTTACACGGGTGCAGCTACATCCATAGAATAATCTGACAACAGTAAAAAAAAATGTTTGCATGCACGTCAGTAGTACTTCAAATGTAAACGCCAATCGGTTATTGGAAAGCTTTTTAAATTAGTTTTGAGAATTAGTGATGAAACCATTAGTTTAATAATAAACTATATTTATAAGTAGCAAGGATAGCTTCTCTACTTTTTAAACTACCGAGCACCCTAAATTATTTTATTGTCTCATTTGGAGTCTTTGGAGTCAGTTTTTAAATACGTTTTTTTTCACAGATTTTGTATCTACAGGAATGCGTCACTTAACGCCACTTATAGATATGTTCTGTGAAATTGCGCTTTAGCTGATCTTGACATTATCAGAATGCCATCTTAAAAATATATGTGCAGTGGTACCTCAGTTCCAGAAGGCTTTTCAAGTATGGAAAACTGAAAAAACTGAATAAGGTATGATATATTGAATGCTCAGCCTGAAAGCCAAGAAGATTCAGTTCCTGTTTTCCTTTTCGGATGGCTGTCATTATTGTCATAATTTTACAACCCATTGACTTATTTGCACTAGGAATATAGTACTTTAGATTGTAAAACTAAAGAAAAACATCATAAACACAGTGTAGATCGGCACTGAACGAGTCCTATTGTGAATGTTTTTGTAAAATTGTTTTTGAGCTAAACAACTTTTGCTGATCAAGTCATACAAGTTTAAGCAGGTGCTCCGAGAGTCAAAATGTGTACCACTTTACTTAGATACTACATGTTATAAAGCAAAGCATTATGGCGTACTGTGTTGTAATGGTATTGACTAAATAGCCAAAATACTGTACATATAGCCCTGGATCTTATAAGGAGTGCCATGCCATCCAAACAGCTCACGGCAAAGCCACATGGCTTATATTGATGAACACTTGCAGTTTTTGCTGCTCTTGCAGACTCAGTCTCACACTATGTCCGGTTACCTTGTACTGTGCCAGAGCATGAGCATTACCCCACTCCCCTGCCAAGCCGCCCTAGCACTGAGCTTAAACATTCATCACGAAGTAAGATGTTTTTAGTGAAGTAAGACATGCTTGCACAGCACCATGGACTTGATGTCTGTACTTTATGGCTTTTTTTAGTTGTTTTGGGCAACAGAACAGATCTATCAGTCTAATCAAACTAACAGTCCTTTGGAGGTCAGGGGCCTAGCATGAGTACGCCCTGAGTAGCTGTGTGCTGCTTACACGCATCATCTTATTAGACTACAAAATAAAGTTTGCACCTTATCAAGCTTCCAAATGGATTAATTATATAATCTAAATTAGAAGAGGGTATGCTTCAAGCATTGTATTTTTTTTTTATGTGTACAAGTAGAAATGGTTCATGCGAAACTGTGAAACTCATCTTGGACTCTTGGAACTTGCTCTGATGAAAATATTAGAATTATTATGTGATATATTATAATTTTTTGTATAATAGATTTAGTGGATTTGAGGTTTAGGTAAGTTTATGTGAATATGCGTATAGATGACTCTGGACGATGGGGACGAGGTGGGCTATTTACAGCTCTGGAGCGCCGATCAGATGAGGTGAAGAAACAGTATGAACTGGCAGGAGACATGGAAGGTACGCAAATGTCCAAATTTACAACCTCTAATCAGAAAGAGTTTGGAAAATGCGAATATATAAAAAAAGTGTCCATGCACTTTGATTTTAATTTAATTGCAGACAGTATTTTTTATGACTTTATCGGTTTGTCTGATCATATTCATTTCATTTTTTAACTTAAGTCGATACCTGCCTACAATACAACACAAAAATGTTTGGGATGCTAATTCATTAACCACCTTATAATGTTGTCATTCCATCTCACAACACGTAAAACAAGTTTTGGGACAGAGGATAATAAACGACGACGTGTGTCAGGTGTTATTTTGAATGGATAACGGATATATAAGGCTTATTTTTTTACACAGTAAAGTTAAGTGGCATTTGTGAAATTTGGTAATGTAACTCGTAGTTAATATCATCTGCTTCTGTCAGCTATTGGTAAATGGTGTTTTTTGAAGATCACACTTCAGTTTACGCTTGCACCCTTGTGTTTAACGGAATAAGGCTCCTCCAGATAGAGCGAGAAATATGCAAAAACTTCCAATCTTTTTTTGAGGAACATTGCTTTAAACATTTAGATAATATCCTCATGCATTTGTTAACAAACTGGCAAACCTTAGCTCCTCAAAGAATCAGCCTCATATGGATGCTGCGTTTGTACTAAATCATGATTACAGTCACCTGTTGACATTGCCTCTTTGAAATTACATGATTAGTAGTTTTTTTCTGCCTCGTTATTGGCCCTAAATTGCCCAGTTCCAACTGTTTTAAAAGGTGCTGCAGACATTAAATTTACGGCATTTAGCAGACGCCCTCATCCAGAGTGACTTACAACTCATACAGTCTTACAATTCAAGCAGTTGTTCCACAGATGCAGGCCATAAATATATTGGGTTCATACTGTTTGCAATAAATAAAAAATGTGCACGAAAGAATTTTTTTGTGTGTTTTTTTTTTGTTTTGTTTTTGTATTTTATGCTTTGCATTTTCCATGCCAACTTTTTCTGACGTGGGGATTTATTTCTCACTCATATAGCACTACAGGTGCTGGTCAACGAATTAGAATAATTTGAAATAGTGCAATCATGAAATTCTTTGAATGCATTTTTTGTGCAG
>JAUZSU010147858.1:0-14873 GCA_034780255.1 Parotocinclus maculicauda
GGTATTTTGTGTAGAATTTTGAGGAAAGAGATTAATTTAATACAATTTGGAATAAGGCTGTAACATAACAAAATGTGAAATGCTGTGAATACTTTCCGGATGCACTGTACTTCCATTACATTTTTAAAGAAGGTATTTTTAAAGGAAAGAACTCAAATCACTTCACTTGAGATTAAACTAGGGTTACTGCCCACTGAGCCATTTTGTCTGGGTGGATTTACTCCTGGTACTCTGGTTTCATCCCACAGACCAAAGACGTGTGTTAGGTGAATTGGTGTTTCTAAATTGGTCCAAGTGTATGTGTAAGTGTGTCAGTGTGTGTGCCCTATGATGGATTGGCTCCGATCTAGGATTGTTCCTGCTATGTGCCTTATGCTGCCAGCTAGGTACAGGCTCTCCCATGACCATGTACAGGACCAAGTGGATAAGAAAGCAAATGAATGAATTAAAGAATAAATGAATAGATATGAAGTAGTAGGAGTTTATAAACTGTTTAAACAACTCTGATTGTACATTTATAAAGGCAGACAGTAATTATTTCATTGCTAAATTTAGCACTTAGAAACCACAGTCTTTCAATCTCATTTTAACAGATCTGATTTATAAATCACAGAATAAATTAATCAAAAGTATTAGATTTTTATTACATCTACGTGTTTGTACAGAATAACAATGATTTTGACATTGATTCCAAGCACAAAAAAACAATTTATTATTTAAAAAATATATATCAAGTAACTGTGAAAGGATTATTTTTTGGTGTTGTAAATCCTATATGCTTTAAGCACATATTACTTAATTATTACTTATTATATGTACGTATTACAGAAAATCCATATTTCAAATGTTAAGTAAAATGAGCTACCCTCAAGAATAATTGATTTGTTGGCCTATTTTAATAGCATAACCCTCTGTCCTTATTTTAAAATCATGCCCATATTGTTCTTATTCCATTCACTCCATCTTTTTATACTTAGAAATCTAATAGACTAAATAAATCTAATAGAATTAATAAATCCCTGAACTTGTGGTTGAATGGCATAATATGACAGCTATTTACTGGTTAGCCTTTGGGTCCATATTGCGGTATATACTGGTACATAGGTACAGATTTTAAAAACATTATATACAGGGATTGATCCCCCAGACTGCATTTCAGTATTCTGTGAATCCCTGAATGATCACTTTATTTAGTTTCTTTACAAAGTCATGGATTTCACATAGTGTTGGCTCTTGGGCTTATGTAGTGTTTGGGCATCACTATTGAGAATTGTTTCAACAACACAAATTACTTTAATATTTTGCACCTTTGATAAAAAGGTTTGAAAAGTAAGCACATCATCCATTCCTTCACTCCTAGGCATTATGCTTATAAAGCAGATGGCAGAAAACTAATTTGGAAGTTTTTTATGCATGTCTATATACAGACGTTCAAAGACATCTGCCAAAACTGAATATTTTAGAAATGTAATTAAGGCAATAAAAAGAAAATAATCCTGGATCTCTGTTTAGAGAATAAGTTAATTACAAATTAAATGTGCAGTCACCTATTCCAAGTTCATACTTTGGTAACAAACTACTTTAAGAGAAAAACAGAAGACATCCTTCATAACATTCAAGCTCTAGTTCACGTGTGAAGTATTTTATTAAAATGCTCTGGCGACCTTCTAGAATGTTCATAGTGAAGCTCTGTTAGGGAAATTAAGTGGCAAATTGCTATACACAGCCTATATCACATACAATATTGGTTTTAAAGTCAAGGTTAAAATATATATGTTAGTCTAGCATTGAACTAACATGCATCTTCATACTTTCGTAAATTATATTAATTATGATGTAATGTATACGTTCACTTTCTGATCACTTTATTAGGTACACATCCTTGTTTCTACGCTGGTTGAACAATTTATGAGTTTCACTTACAACACAGAAGCTTTTTGTAGTTCTACAATCACAGACTTTAGTCTATCTGTTTCTATACCTACTTTGTTCGTCCCCTTTACTCTGCTCTGTAATGGTCAGGACTCCCACAGGACCACCACTGTGCACTTTTTAGACACTATGTATTGTTCCACCGTGTAGTTGTGAAGGCATCTTTAGTTTGTGTTAGGTATTTTATAATCCTTCATCAGTGCTCAAATGATCGACCTACAGGATGCTGGTGGCTGAACAATTTTGATTACAAAAATCACATCAGCACACCACAACCACATCAGTGTCACCGCACTGCTGCAAAAGATCCACCACCAAAATACTACCTGATCTGTGCAGGTGCTGTGACTAATAAAGCATGTGCTGAAACAGATGGACTACAGCATGTTATTGCAGAACTACGAGTGGACAACGAGCAAGCTTATTAACTGACTATAGCTGGTGTGTTACTACATGTTACTACTGCTATGAGTTACTAAATTTTTATTCTGGAATCAAATTAAGTCAAAGTGTCTTCATTAGCATGACTGTGTTTGGTATAGTGTTGCCAGAGCATTCAGTAATAATAACAATAACAGTAACATAAAAAAGTAATAGTGCAACAAAAACAAAAAATAAATAAATGTAAATGTAAATAAATGTTCTCGGGCAGCATGGTGGCTCGGTGGGTAGCTCGGTGGGTAGGTCCCGGGTTCAATCCCAGGGTGGAGTGGCCTGGGTCCTTTCTGTGTAGAGTCTGCATGTCCACTCCATGTCTGCGTGGGTTTACTCCGGGTACTCCGCTTTCCTCCTACAGTCCAAATACTTGGGTGTTAGGCTAATTGGTGTCTCTAAAGTGGCCCTTAGTGTGTGGGCACCCTACGATGGATTGGCGTCCTATCTATGTTAGGGTTCCTACCTGCGCTTGGACCGTGCGGCTGTCTTCGCCGGTCGCCATTACAGAGCCGTCGGTGGGACAGCCATTATATCCGCTAGCTCGTTATGTCTCGATCCCGAACAGCTAAAGCATGGCCTATATAGGCGTGGTGTTTAGCGTGGTTCGGGGCCGGGTCATGTGCCCAGAGTTGCCAGGTGGGCACTGGCTGGCCCGCGACCCCGTGTGGATTAGGCTGAAGATAATGAAAGAATGAGTTATGTTCTCGTTTTTGTACTGTGTTAAAAAAAAGTTGTGTTGCATTCAAATCTTATTTACTCGCATCTAATTATAGGCGGACAAATCATGATACATATGCATAGATCAAATGAGCCGTAAAATGTTCTGATTAAATCTACAAGTTTAACTACCCCTATGTATTGGATTTCTTCCTTCCCTTTCTTTCTATCTCTGCACTTAGTGAAATGAAGCAAACCTTCGGTGTTATTGCAGAAGCAAGTAGCATGAGTTTGGATTTTCACATCATAAATACACAGATTTATTACAGTTCTTTTTATCCCACTATCATGCCCTGACACCCCAACCCCACCTCCAACCCTTCTTAGCAGTGAATTTGCAGATGGCTAAGTTTGCATCAAGCAAAAAACATAACTCACACACTTCCCAACACCAAATGCTTTTATGCAGATTAGCAATCTAGATAAAAGTCTCTTAACATAGTTGTGTACTTTCATTTGACAGGAAAGGGTGCAGGTGGTAAATGGAGCTCTGACCATCAGTCGTTTGCTTCTGGCTGATGCTGGAATCTACCAATGTGTGGCGGGGAACAAATATGGAGAAGTGTACTCCAATACAGAGCTTAAAGTAATTGGTAAGTATTTATTTATGTACTAAACCTGCTGGAAGGGGTCTGTTAATCCTATGATTTCTATAGTGTGCAATATGCTGGTTGCAAGATAGAGCTTGAATGATTTTTTTGCACTGGTTGGGACATGGGGATCCTTACAGATATAATCTTTTTAAAGTTATGTGATGCTGTGATTCTTTGGTTTTCCTGATAAGAAAACAGTACTACTTGTATATATTTTATTTCTTACCTTTACTCCAGCATCACAATTCACATATACAGTGGTGTTTAAAAGTCTGTGAACCCTTTAGAATTTAGTTCTCGGTAAATCTGTTCTAAATATCTTCAGTGACCCATCAAGCAGATAGGTCTGGTCTTGTTTGCCAGATCTCTTGTTTGTTAGAAAGACTTGTGCTCTTTAGGTCATTGTTTTGCTGCATGACCCACATCCTCTTGAGATTCAGTTCATGGACATATGCCCTGACCTTTTGCTTTAGAATATGCTGGTATTCAAATTCGATTATTATATGAAAGAGTGGCGCCCTGGCCCAGATGCAGCAAAACAGGCGATTGTAGTGTTTTCCCTGCTCCAGGTATAACACATTTTTGTCAATAACTTTGTATTTAATCCACATGATCTTTAGATAACTACACATGGGTGGCAGTGTATGTATATAAACATAGTGATACAATTTACACATCAGCTCTTTGCAATAACTACCAATGACTAAAAGATTCACTTCAGGTATGCTGATTTTATGATAAATAATGATATACATTGTAATGAATTTGGTAAAAATACAAAATACGTTCATTTTTTATAGTGGTCTCAGAATTTTGGTGGAGTCTGTACACAGTGACACACGCTTTATTCTGAATACAGCAGAGAGAAAGAATATGTTTAAAATACTAATCAAATCACTCTATATCATGTTTCAGCGGTGGCTCCAGATTTTGGAACAAATCTACTGAGAAACCACACTCTGGTGAAGGTAGGAGGTGACATGCTGATTGAATGCAGGCCCAAGATGTCTCCCCGGGGATCCATCTCATGGAGAAAAGGCAATGAGGCTCTCAGGGAGAGCAGCAGGTACTTTACTGCGGAACCCTTATACCCCTGTTAAACCAGCTCCAGTGTCAGTGCCGATTTAGAGAGAAGCAGTTATTTAATACCCATTTGAGAGCCTAACGTCAGTATTTCAATAAAACACAGTCTGGTTTGTATAGAAAATTAATATAATAAAATTGAAATACGAAATACAAAATACTTAAAGTAGTATACTTGCAATGCTCTAACTTAAAAGCATACTAAATTATCAACTCATACTTATCATTTTACAATTTTACAATAAATAATCATAGGATAATGAATAAATTAAAGTTACACCACAATTCACAGCTTTACTTTTACATTCAGGCAAAAAGTACGCTTTAGCACTTCAGTTATAGATTTCAGTTTATAATCTGAACACTATGAAAAGGTTACCAACATTGAGATGACTTTAGTTGTAGAATTATGCAAAAAAAATGTGTTCATATGGAAGTAAATGAAGTTTGCATTGCAGCACCCTCTCAGCTATTACAGCCTTGGCTGAGAGTCACTGTGTGTGTCACAAGTGTGTAGGCTTTCCTCTTATACTCTACCCCAAAGACTCAAAAAGAGCCTTGACAGTAGTAAGGGAGGGAGAAAGAAACGTGCACGAAGCTGCAGCTCTCGTTTTATCCATTTAATCACCTCACATGCACTTTGAGCGTACATAGTTCAAACCTTTGTTCTCTAAGCTAGACTAGACACTCCACTCACTGCACAAGCCTGTCATTAAACTTTTAACAGCCAAAAACTTTAAACTTTTGACACATCTATAATAATAATAATAATAAGAAGAAGAAGAAGAAGAAGAAGAAGTAGAAGAAGAATACTCACAGTTGTATTTACAAATTTTTATGGTCAGAGCTTGGGGGAGTATCTGGAGCCTTTCCTGGAATTCACTAGGCTGACCTGGAAAGGGTGCTGGTCCATCACAGTGAGTGCTTTAACGTGCACTCCAATTATAATTCAATTGGATTTCTACAGCATACTCCTAGAAATCAAATTAAGAAACATGATAAAGAGAGCTGGATTTTAACCCAATAATCACATTTCTCAGCACATGTGTACTCTCTGATACTGATTTCAGCCAGTTTTCTTAGTCTGTGCATGCAAAGTTGTAGCGCTTTTGTGGAAGCAGTAAGCAGAATCAAGCACAGTTTGAGGGCGTATTTTTCTTTATTTTTCTATAAAGTTGACAACAAACATCGACAGTTGAGTGTTTTATGTGTAGTTGCTTATTTGGGACTCAATGATCATCTCTAACTATCTTTTGGGCTCAATGATCATCTCTAACTATCTCCAATATTTCTACAAGTTTATTTTCTTAAAACCTCTAATGGTAAAGGTAAATTATTTTAGCTGATCAAGTGGTCAGTCTCTCACATAGTAGTAGGACACCTCAGTAGGTTTTAGGTTTTTTTGAGCCAGTTTGCTTCATTTGGGCCTGTTTCCATGTATTTTCTTGCTTGTTTCCGTTGTGTGATTTGGCAACCCTGGAATTGAATGCAGCGCCAGGGGATTGGCAACCAACCACTTTTGTGAACTCTCTGAAACCCAGTAGATGCCCAAGGAAATTAGGAATTTGAAAATTCTTCTAGGTGGTAGGAATCCTGCAGATGGAGATACTTTGTAAAAAAATCCACAATAAAATGTAGTTTACATCCTTCTGTGCGATTATTGGCTAGTTGCAAAGTAGAAATCCAATTATTGCTTGAGTCACATAACCCTGGAGTTTTCCTATTATTTGATTACCCAAGTGCACGACAACTCATTGATCCGATTACTGACAAAATCTGATTTTCGGAAGTTATTGCATTATTGCGTGCATTGTAAAAGCTCCACCCTACAATGTACAACATAGCACTGTTCTACATTCTATGCCTATTTTATGTAATGAGCAGTTAAAGCTGTACAAATGTGACAGAGGCATGGTTCCTCAAAAAAAGCCTCATATCTAAGCTGATAATGTATTTCAGTGGCCTAGAAAACCATGTCCACATTTTTTATTGTCATATGGTTTTTATTATTTACAGCCCCAGATGTACACAAGCTAAATTTCACCATTTATCTCTAGCAGAACAACTGTGGCACAAGTTTTCATGAAGGAATTGTACAGTCAGCACTCATTTCTGTGAGATACAGATACAGATACAGTTCCCCAACTTGAATGGGTTTTTGCAAGTGGAGTATATTTTCAGCTTCTTCTTTAGTTCATGAAATAAATCTGGTAGCCTTTTCTGTTTAATTTCCTAGAACCATATAGCAATCTCACTGTTTATAGTAATACACCTTGTGGTTCATTATTAGGTCTTTAATCTCTCTTGTTGGAACATTTAGCCCATCTAGTTTCACTGCTTTCTGCACATCAAACATGACATTCACTGCACTGTACCACCTCTTCATAATCTATGAATACTGTCGCACACCACACAGGTATTTATAGTACAATCATCCTCATGCTATGCCATCTGCAGGTGCCTAATGTTACCTCTACCTAATATATGCAAGGTAACAATATTTATGTCCGGGGAGTGTATTAAATGTTAATAGATGACAACAGTCTAAAATCTATAATAATCAAAATGCCAATTATACTGAAATTGTGCTAAAACAGAGGTTAACAAATTAATACAGAGAATGCAAAGTGTATGTAAGTTCCATTAATTGTACATAACACTAACTGGAAATTGAGCTTGTGTATGATGAAAAAATATGTATGGAAAATATGCTTAGTTTACACCTACAACGTTATAATACAATAGAAAGCAAAAGTATATTTCATGAACCTTGGAAGCTACTAGCTATGTTACAATCGTGATTTGCAAAGCCAGCTAACTAAAAGTCTTCTAATATTATTCAGCTATTAAAATTATAGTGTAAGAATTGTACTTTTGTGACTATCATCACTTGTTTTTTGTAAGTCAATAAAAAAATGTCTGAACGGCAGACAAAAGGGAATATTTTTCACGTTACAGAACTTTGAAGCACATGCTGAGAACAATCCGCAATTTTAGTTGAAGACCAGCATTAGTACTTGTGTTGATTCCCAAAAACACATCATCAGTAATGCTTTAAGGCTCTTTTGGGGGTTGCTTTGAGAAGGGCTTCATTTTTTGGCAGGTTGTTTTAAGTTTAAGGTTATTTAAAGAGCCACAATACTCCTGTGAGAATTTGGGAGTTATTGTCAGTGTACTTTTGAAGCATTTAAAGTGACAATTCATTCATACTATACATAACTCACTTATGATGGATAGCTTAGTAAAAAATACATTGAAAATGAGTGAAGCTACTTTGTACCCCCTGTTAAATGTCAGCAGTTACATGTTTGGTTTGTTGTTTTAGCAATGGCATAATTACCATATATAACATATTGTTAATTATTTAACCCAAAAATTTCTGACCTGGCTTTGTCACTTCATAATACTCTTTTCTAGTGATTATCACTCGGTATTTTGGTTAGCTTTATCATATCTTAGCCTTTTCACCCTGTTCTTTTTCTGGGTAAAGTGTTTTTTTGGCAGTTGCTCTTTCAAAAAGACCATTCCTGTTCAAGCTTATTTAGACTGTAGAAGGGTCAATTTGGCATCCAGATAAAACTGATACTTAAGCAGAAACTGCTATTGCTTAAGTGTAAGGGGAGATCACATGTAGCCTACAGAAGCTGCTTTTTCTAATTTAATACCGGATACATATTTCCTGTTTCCATTTTCCGCTTGTAATCTAATAACGAGACTGAGAAATAATTATATACATGGTCATTATAGCATTTGTTTTTTTAATAGGTACTTTGAACTTGTATATTTATTGCTGTTGATGCATCAGTGTTTACTTTAAAATGCTGCATATACAGATTTTCAAAAACATTCTGCCACAACCTCAGACCAAACTCCTTGTGTTTGATTTTGACTCCTTCATGACTTAATTGTTATTAAGAATAGCTAATTATAACCTGTTTCCATTCTCGACCATGATTGGAGTATTTAGTTCAGTGCAATGCAAATTTTGGCTTTGCATTTCGCAGGTTTTAGTTGCGGTGATAGAGAGAATATATTCACTAAGCACAGATACACTGACATGTGCTTGGTGTTTTTTTAGGACATAGAATACCATAAAGCTTTTCTGTTTGTTTTTGAGAAAAGCATTGATGTTGTTGTCAAGTTTGTTACATAACCTTGAATTCTGATGCTTTCTCTTAAAATTTTGTTTTGGATGATGATATAAAATAATAAGTGCTCTTACTGGCCTCTGTTATTTTTCCACTAATATACTAATCAGAGTAACTTCAAAGCCAAAGTGCAAATCAGATGATTTCTGTGATTTATGTATTTGCACTTTTTACACATTTTTTTTACAGCATTTTCACAAAGCAGCTTTTGTTAACTTGAAGCGTAAATTATTTACACAAACAAACTTGTAACGGTAGGTCAAGTGAACTAAAATAAGAACAAGACAATCCTTTAACACTTATGGTATTTTCTAACCTATTGTCAAATACCACACTTAAATTTAACAGAACATGAAACTTAAATGTTTCAGAAATGCTATTAAAGAGAGATTTTAAATAGATCTATAATTAGACAGCACACTATGGTCAAGGTTAGTCTTTTTAATTAGATAATTTAATAATCGTACATTTCAAGGATTTGGGCACATGGCCAAGGCTAACGAATGAGTTTTATGTAATAAGCAGTGGCAGTAAATAAGCAGTAAGTAAACATTTAGGAATTAAATTAGGTAAACATGACAATGAGCTGATCAGGGAAGACAGTTAGATATTAGTAATTGGGGTAAAAACTTCTAGATTTCCACATAATTAAACGCAAGTATACACTTGCGCTACAACTGGTAGGGTGCTGATTAACTGAGTGTTGTGATGAGCTTTAAGTATAATGCAAAATGTACAGGATTATACATAAAAAAAAATAATAACATCTTTTAGGGGGCACAGTTGCTTTGTGGGCAGCACTTGTCACCTCACAGCTGAAACATATTGGGTTAAAGCTCCAGGTGGGGTGGTCTGGGTTCTTTCTGCGAGGAGCCTGCATGTTCTGCAAGTTTTCTTTGGGAACTCTGGTCAAGTGTATACAAGTAATAGTGAGAAATACAGTGGTAGCCAAAAATCTGAGACTACTTGTGAATATGCTTGGGATCTCTGTGGAGAAGAATTCATCAGGATGCAGCGGCATTAAGGGAATGGGCCTCGGTGATCTATTGGAGGATCAGGGAGAAGTGTCTCGCTCAGGACCTTATTACCGTCACAAGATATTGCCAAAGCTGAACCAAAACAAAAATAAAACAAAGCAAAGCACAACAACACTAGCAAGCAGTGAAACAAGGGGTGAAAGAAGCCCATCACAGGGCACAACCCTAACATTATCATGGCACATTTAATATCACAATATGCTCTTTAAATATTGTGAAATCATGTTGCAGTTATATGGATTATCAGATTTTATGCAAGCTTATGTAGACTTTGCCAGCTCGAGTGCATGCTGTCATTATAACAAAAGGAGGAAGATCCCAACTACTGTAATATATATATATATATAATTATATATAAATATTATATAATTTTTTTTAAGATTGAGCTTTTCATTCAAAATGTATTTGTTGTTATGCTTGATTATATGGTTTTAATGAAAAACTTGAAAACTACATTTGGGTGAAAAAAGCCAAAAATATTATAATTTCACTTATGGTCTCAGACTTTGACCCCCTCAGGCATGCGTGCTGCTTATGTTCTCTGAATACAAACAACCACTAAAAGCCTTGACACCCCAAGAAAAAAAGACAAATGCATACCATTACCTCAATACAGCAGAGTAACGCCACTGCCTCTGTGTAAGATTTTGAGTCTCACTATCCATGATGATAGTGAGACCATGAAATGGGAAATGGGAACAATCAGGCCTACATCTAACCAAATTAACAATATTACAAGCATTACAAAAGGAAACTACTATAGACTCTTGTTTGTCATTTCAAACATTAGGAATATGCAGATTTAATACCCTAGAAACCACTGTGCTTATTTTTCATATCTGCATACCTTCACATTAAAACTACCTGCTCAGATTACCACACTTCTGTTCATTTTTCTTCAGGAATCACTGTGAGTTTTAAGTCTCAGTTTGAGTGGGAGGTCATGACCCCTTATATGCTGCAATTATTAACACACTCATCTTTGTGTGAATTACTGGCTGACAGGTGGAACATCTCAGATTAGCAGGGCCACATCTAACCACACTCAGGTCTGTGTTTGTGTAAGACAGGGAGGCCACATCACAGCTGCCTGTCATTTACATATCCAAAGTTGGTGTTGATGCTTGTCAAACAAAGTGGCTGTGTGTTTGCATGCAGCTGTTGTCCTTCATGTGTTCTCTGTGTGCACCCCAGCGGTAGAGACGGTGTTTCAGAGCACTAATGCTACAGCTTTAGACAGGCCAGGTCTTCTGTCACACATAGAACAGGGAATGAAGACTATGGCAGACTTATTTGATGCGGTACTTTTTAGAAAAGCATACTGGATTTAGGCAAGATGAGTTACAGTGTGCAAATACAGAGAACTAGGGCTAATGTGTCCAAATATTTTATTATTGTATAAGTAAAAAAACATTTTAATAAATTGTAATAAATCTCCAATAGCTTGCATTTGTCAAAGAAATATTATTTGATAGAAAGGTGTTGGTAGCTTTCAATCAAATCTGTCATTAAGCAAATGTTCACGCTTCCAGTTTGATGTGTATGTGAATTATATAAGATGTATTGACTTCTAACAGAAAAGTTATTACATTTAAAAACTCCTATATATTATTGTGGCCTGGCTGTCAGAATGAAATATATCATAAATACTTTGCATTAACAGAAGCGATACTGTTTGATATTACAATATTTCAAGCTCTTGCACTTTTTTGACAGTTTAACAAAAACATTGAACTTTTATTGCACTGTTCGGTTCAATCTTTTGGTCTTTGACATGTGGGTAATTAAAAAGAAAAAGTGAAAATCACACACTGCGTGCATGTCTACTGGCTCGTATTGTGGCAGATTAAGCCTTGTCAGAATGCTAGATTGTTTTGTCAATAGCTGTAACCTAGCCACAAAAGTTTTAGGAGAACTGAATATAGTAAAAATGCAGCTTTTCTCTGCTGGTTGGTGTTTTTGGGGATGAACACACGCAAATGCACACACACACACACACACACACACACACACACGTATACGTGCCCAATTTTTACTGCAATTACTGACAATTTACTGCAAGTACTTGCCGTTTAGTGTCCAGATTACGTTCTGTGAAACAAGATGTTGCCCAAAATGGAGGTTGACCGAACATTACCAAACAGTACCATAGATACTCTACATATAGTATTTTTTTTTCAAACAATAATATAATGTGCTGTGATTCATACAGTAATATATATCTTTGTATCTTGGTCAGGATTTGATGTTGTTTTCAGCCTTTCTAGAGGTGATTCTCATTTCTGTTAGCAGGTGTTGCAAGGGTTCGCTCTAACTAGTTACTGCCTACTGTCATTCAGACGTAAATAAGATTGATTTAAGGTATATTTCCTATTACCGGTATATGTATTTATTGAAGACCTCAGCTGTTAAAGTGAACTGTTGTTTAATCGGATGAATGTTAAAGCAGGCTTGGATGGATGTTAAAGCCTGTAACTGAGAACTTCTGCTAATCAGAAACAACATTAAAACCTCGTTCCATAAGGATGTTTAGGTGTGTGTTACATTTTAAATAAAGGTCCACCATAATCCCCATGAACATTAAACATGAATATGAATGCCCTTCAGAACATTGACCAGAGCATTACACTCCTTCCATTTGATTTCTTCCCACAGTGTGTGTGTGATATAACTTCCCAGGTCACATACCTGACCATCTACACAATGGAAAAGGAAACAGGACTCATCAGACCAGACAACTTTCATTGTTCCAAAGTCTAGTTCTGATACTTACATGTCCAGCAATGTACTCAACAGGGGCACTACACTGCAAACATTTCAACGAACATTTCTGGTACTTGTACCATTGTAACTCTGTCCATTTTACCCAGACAGGATATAATTTGCTGCACTCGTACATCTTTGAGCTTTGGATATGATTGACCTGGTTCTTGGTTTGTCCCTCCTTGGTCTAGTGTCTAAGGTACTCAACATTCTGACCGAGAGCATTCCACAAAGCTTGTTGTTTAGGAGATGCTCTGACCCAGTGATCTGCACATGACATTTTGTGTCTTGTTAAAGTCACTGATGTCTGTACCAAAGTTATAATAGTTTGGGATTTTTCATTATAGTTTAGTTTTATTTCGTTTTTAGGTTGGGTTTGCTAGTTTTTATTAGTTATTATTATTTTTTAATGCTTAGTTTTAGTTTAGTTTTCATTAGTTTTAGTATTAGTTTTAGTTTTTTCATACATTCGGTTATTTTTCAGGTGCAGGACCCAAAAAGGTCAGAGTAGGTATTGTGTAATAAAAACTCAACAAAAGATACCATTTAAAACATTTATTCAATGACTGTTAAACAACTAACTGTCCACAAAATCTGTAACAGTCCACAAGATAGCAGCCTTAAGTGCAAAATGTGTGTAATACTGCTGCGGAAAATATTCAATATCAACTAAGGACATACATGGAAATAATATATATAATATAATATAATAAATATATAGTATAGTATAATATAATATAATAAATATATAGTATTAACTAACCAGCAGCTTGGTCGACGGTGAAAGCACTGCATTATGGCTGTTTGCTTCCCGGTGCTACCTAGCCGGGATGTAGCTTCTCTTTCGGGGGAGCTACTCAGAGCTTGTCAAGGTACTCGCAATTAGCCCTCTTGTGCGAGCTTCTCAAATGGACTTTGAGATTCGTGGAGTTTTTCCCCTTGAGAAGTATTCCACATATTTTATCACGTTTCCACTACAAGACGCCTGCTTTTATCATTTTCACAGTCATATTCAAATAAAACCCATATAGGACTCTACCGCTTTCTCCCAACAGACTGTAAACAAGCAGGGCCATCAGGCATTATGTGGTGCCGTAAAACGCCGATAGGTAACGTAAAACTGCTCGAGTGGAAAAAAAATAGATTTCACATCAGTTCTTAAGGCTTATGAATAAATTGACAAACACGAAAACGAAGGGTATTCCATCTATAATTTCAGTACGTTTTAGTTAGTTTTGTAAACACATAATACAGTTTCAGTTAGTTATCGTTTTTTCCTTTTAATTATCGTTTTTATTTATTTCAGTTAACGAAAATGTTCAATTGTTTTCAATTGTAGTTTTTGTTATTTCGTTTGTTTTCGTTAGCGATAATAACCCTGGTATGTTTGGCGTCAAAATAGGTCCTAAAGTTTTGAGGACCAAACAACAGAATCCGTAACCAAAAAATTACATTTTGTAATAAAAATTGGTTTGTAAACAGTATATTTCTGTTTGTAATCGTCTATTTTGAGTTTAATATTCTTGAAGTATCCGTTTTTGCTTTCTTTGTGCCTTTTCCCTGTTGCACTTCTTTCAGTCTTGCTTTCGCTTCAAAAAGTTTCTCGCATTTGACTTTTGGACCCGATTTGACGGTGGGGCGGGATCTAGGCAATCATTGGCTGCTGGAGTTAAGCTCCGCCCACCAGCTCATTCTACAGAGCCTGCTACATCAGCAAAAGAACGAAAGTCTTTTACCTCGATGGAAAAATGGTCGGGAATAAACACAGGGAAGCTGTGTGTTTATGTTTTCTCATATCAGCTAGTTTGAATGATTATGCTTTTTAATATTTTAATAATGAGGCTTAGAGTCAGACTGCTAACTGGTTAATCTAGGTAGAGAGTTAACTTAACATAGCTCAGTTTAGTTAACGTTACGTAGCTCAATCGCTTTGTGAAATAAAGGTCTTGTTCTGACAATGTCCTAACATTATTATACATTTATACAGAGCTCCCTGCATAAAACAACGTTTAGGCTAAACTATATGATATTTTGGCAGCTTAACAATAACCTTGAAATCTGAATTAAAACGGAAAATAAAATATACTAATATAGCTATATGAAATTATGTAATGAATGCCTGTTGCTGGGTGGTTTGTTTCAGCTTATTAAATCTTAACATTAAG
>JAUZSU010147869.1:0-14869 GCA_034780255.1 Parotocinclus maculicauda
GCCCCACAGGATTAGATTTGTTTCTGTATAATTGTTCTTCTTTTATGCTAAACCAAATAATTGTATGCTGCCAAAAAGCTATTTTATTCTGTTCTACCCAAAGAGCCCAGTTAAGGTCCAAGATTCAGTAACGTCTACTGACCCCAGGCAGATACGTGTGTTATTTAATGAAAAGAAGGGGACATGCAAATAGTTTGTTAGCATGGAGATGTAATCTACGTGGCACTAACATCCTGTATAGCCCAGTAAAAGTGGAAGAAAACATAGTTTTGATGAGCTTGTAACATCCAATTTTAGTTGATCGAGAAATGGATACAGTTCCATGGTCCATTTTTTAAAAGAATGTCTGGGAGTGCTGGTAATTGCCATGTGCTGTTTTAATGCATTTAATTTAATGAGATATTAGATTAGTCCTGTATATTATACTGCTCACAAAAAATAGGATATCCCCAATTGTTTTTGAGCAGTGGATATGGACAAACCTATTGAGACACCTACAAATTGCACCTACATGAGCTTTTATATGTTAAGTTAATGCATAAATCCATAGGTATTAATATGGAGTTAGTCCCCCTTTGCAGCTATAACAGCTCCTACTCTTCTTATACTCCACAATCTCTGTTCTAATTCTTCCTAAAGGTGTTTGATGTAGTTCAGGTCAGCCACTGCCACTGCCAGATAGAAGTGCGATTCTTTATTCAACAAAACATGTTTCCACTGCTTTAGAGTCCAGTGGCAGCTTGGTTTACACCACTCCATCTGCACTTTGGTATTGTGCTTGGTAATACACCTAGGCTTGCATACAGCTGCTTACCCGTGGAAACCCACAGTTTCTGTGCACAATATTTTTATTTGTTTACTTTTTCGCAAATGTTCATGCCAGAGAATCTGTGCCACTTCTTGAGCTACACCTAACCACTTTGTAGTTAATTTGAAATGCACATCAACACGTGAAGTGAGAGTCTTCCAGATCACTTTCCCCCATTAATATATCTGCTGATGTACAGGCAGTTTAACCATGCTTGAACGATAAACACAAAAACTGACAGACATTACATCACAGAAGATAAAGGCAGTAGAAATATTATTGTGAATGCCTCATTCTTAGCATTTTTGCAGGACGACTGCATGTTTCCATCTTTGACTAGAAGGGATTCCCTTGTGTACTGTCTGAAAATGATATGTCCTTGAAACTACATTTCTATTTTTAGTAAACATCTGACACTCTGAGCTGATGTGAACCCTGTCCTGGATTAATTGAATGATTTGTTGAAAGATTGTTATTTCCAGTCCTTCTGCTTGTTAATCTCACTGAGAAAGGCTAGACTCGGATAGTCTGAAAACTGACAATGTAGAGAGATTTGGCCTTCAGAGTAGTTCCTTGATAAAATCTGCATAAGGCGTGTACGTGCATGTGTGTCTGTGTGTACGTGTGTGTGCGCTCATGCATGTGTGTGCGCGCGTGTGTGTCCAGCTGTCCATTTGCCTCTATGAATTTACTAAAATGTCTTAAAATGCAACTTTTTGAATTATGACTCTACCTCTTGTTTTCAGCTGTGGGGTCAAGCTTTTTTTCCTGGGAACTTTTGTTCCAACCTCTGAGTCAATAAATCTTAGGTCCTTGATTTTTATGTGCTACTGCTTACTCAGTACAGATTACCATAGGAGGTTTTATGATTTAAGCGATATCCTTTTCTTTCTGGGAAGTGAGTACTTGACCAAAAGTGGTTTAAATTTATTATGTAGGCTGTAGCAGTTGCTGAAGTTGTATGAATGAATAAAAGTGAAATGTTCAGTTTGTAGCATTGCTGCAGCAGTTCATTCCTTATGTAGATATATTTTTGCGCTAAATAATTTTTCTATAGCCTGGTACTGTCAATCATAAATATTTGATTATAAAATTTCATCTCAGTTTATGACCTTCACATTGCTTTCTGTGTTTTTCTGGACAGTGAGCAGCCAGGAACCCCTGTGACTGTCTCAGGTGCATGCTCTTTCCATAGCTATAAACGCCTTCTCTGCTTACACACTTGTCATGTGGGGCCAAAGGCCCTGTCACTGAAGAAGCCCTCTCACGAGTGGGATGAGCTCAGCATTCCTAATTCGGCCACTGACGTGAGGCTGCAGGCATGCCGACTGCTTCTGCCCTGGTATTGCTGCCTGGGTCAGGCATGTGGGGGGGAATTTGCTATTTAAAGTGCGTACTGGTCTGTTTTTTTTAATGATCGTTGTCCATATTGACTTTTAGAACCTAATGGGTAAGTTTGGATGGTAGGCATTGGCCTTCAGCTCATTCAATAGTATTTGAGTCTATCTTTGATCCTAGTCTTTACTTAGTAAATTAATAGACTACCTGATAGAATGACTCAGTTATGTGGTTAACTCAGAGAAATGCAGCCAGTCTAGTTCTACTGTCTATCATCTAGCAAGTGATTAATTTTATTTCTTAAACCACGCACTTAAACCAAAAGAGAGAGAGGACTCTCCCTTCATTGGAACAGGTTGAGTGGGGACTTAATGTCACATGAAAGGAAAGCACATGGCATATGCTTTAGAAGCATCATGCAAGTCACTATCAGATAATATGTTTGATAGACAACAGCAAGGTTAGCAACAGAAGGACAAGTGCAAAGTAAAGAGATGTAGGAGGGGTTCCATCTCTTGGCAGAGGTGGAAAATTTCCATAGGGCATGCTGTCAAAAGCAGGCTAGACATGTTCTGGCATAAGAAAAGTCTGTTTGCAGTGTTACGAATAAGAGAGTGCACACAGCTGCATGGGCTTAAATTCCCAATACCTGACAAGTCACCTTGTTCCTTGTCATAGAAAATCCATATTGTAGTGGTAAACTAGTTGTATTATTATAACATAAACTTGCAGTAAGAAATATTTCTGACACAATCTATTCTGTCTGTTTGGTTTAAATACAGTACTGTGCCGAAGTCTTAGATGAGATATACTATATATTTTTTTAAAGGCATAATGACCATGTGTAATTATCTTTTAGCCTGTTTATTAGAACACAACCAGAAAATACATGAAATTCCTATGTGACATTAAAAAACTAAAGCAAAGCTTAAAAAAAACAACATATTTACTTGGTTGTTTCTTTTGGTTTTTCATTTTTAATGGATATGCTCAATAGCTGTAAAATGATTATCATGATAATTTGCTTAACATAGAGTACAGTTGGCCTTCTGAAAGTTTAGATTTGATTAATAGTTGAGCAGTTTGTGACGCTTTTTTTTAATCTACTTTAGGTGACAAAATGGGCGAAAGGCCAAGATAATGCTTAGAAAATCATCAGAAAGTCAAGTCAAGTAAATTTTATTTAAACATGCTTTTAAAAATGGACATTGTCTCTATGCATCTGTACAGAAGCCGAAAATAACAGAACAAGACCACTGTTAAGCAAGATGATAGGATCCAGAATCAGTAAGGACCCATCCTCTATGGGTGACCTGGCAGATAATTTAACTGAATCCATTTAACACAAATCGGACAAACAATATTAATAAAAATGCATTGTAATTTGTGTGTGTGTGTGTGTGTGTGTGTGTGTGCGTGCAGAGAGAAACACGGATGCCAGACACAAATATTTAACAACATTTATTTTATTGTTTTTTATTCTTGGAAAAATAGCATTCTTTGAATAAATCAGAGGAAATTATAAATAATATTAACATAAATATTAAAACTTTATTTTGCTATTATATACAATAAATATTTACACTTTCATTTTAATTGCATAAACAGTGCTAAAGGAAAAACATAGATTCTAGGCAAAGAGGGTGTGGTTCCTGTACATGGTGTAGTACTAATTTCACAACCTGTATAGCAGACTTTAAAATCTAGTGTAACATGAATGGTGTTGAAGTCATGATACACTATGTGGTGACTTGTTTAAATAATACAAAAGAAAATCATAAAAGACTTCCCATTTGACACCAACCAATGATTGGTACTCTATGTAAGGGAAATGTGTGGAGAGCAAGGAGCTATTAATATTTAAGGCACTCCATAGAAGACATTCCTCATGTCATGTCAAGTCATATCAAGACATAACTCTATATAATACAAAAGCTACTATTTTATACCAACTTATGTATATAGTAAGAAAGTACTGTATATTCCAAACTGCTCTACATTGTGCACTACATAGGGTGTTGCAGATTAAGTAGTACACTTTCTAACAATTAGCATAACCAATCATAATATAGCCAAATCTTTTGGCTCCCCAACGGACATAGCTTTGTCCATTACTTCTTAACCAATGTAGTGAGATAGTACACAGTCATAAATTTAGAGTTCCAAATAGAGTTCCAAAAGACTCTGACTAAAAATGTAGCTCACAATATAGGGCAGAGTAAATAACCTCTGAAAAGGGAAAAGCTTCTAGTTCACTGAACAGTGTTCCCTCACTTCATGCAGATCCTCAATGGCAGCCACACTCCTCCACTACCATTTCTTCATGGTGGCGCAAAATCATCTCTCCGTTCTCATAGTAAAGCATGCTGAGGGCGCTGGTGCGGATTGGCGCACAGCATGGAGAGGGAACTCTGGCTGGATGGAAATGTTTCAGCAAACTCTAAGCAACAAAGGAGAAAAGAAAGAATTTAACGTTAGATCTACTTCAAGTAGAATCTAAATATTGTGTATATATATATGTATGTTGCTAATGCCTTACCAATGATCAGAAACTGATTACAGTTTAGGACTGACTCGGCTACATTATATACATTTATTAATTTATTATATTTAAAATTACAAATGCATTTTATGGCTTGTTTGAAGAATATTTTGGCATAAAATATAGTATTGTGCAAAAGCTTTAGGCAACTATTAGATTTGTTGATTTAGCAATAGCATAGTGACCATATATAACAAATTGTTGCCGACCGGACCCTAAGATTTCAATTGTCCCTAGGGGATGAATAAAGTTTTCTGAATCTGAATCTGAATAGCACTAGGCCACAGTAACTACTTGCCCTGTAGCATATTAGAGCTTTTTTGATTTTTTTTTTATAGTTTTTTTTTAAATTAATACATACAATGTTGTATTCTAATAAAAACACTAAGAAATAATTATAATTATATATTGTCAATATATAATTTATAAAACACTGTATGTTCTGAAATTAAAATGAAAAAAATCTAAGGTCAGATATACTTAGTGTCTAAGGGAGTGGAATCTAATCAGGGCATCATCCCCTTGTGCTGCAACATCGACCTCTAAACAGTCCTGCGACACTTATACCTGCACCTTGGGTTCTCCAAGTAGAGGCACCATAAACCATGCAACCCTGATCATAATAAGCAGGATTAAAAAAACATGGGAAAAACATCTTCCACTAAATATCTAGTCAAATCAGCTTTACATTGATTTACATTCACTAACTACACATTCACTACATAAAAATGTAATTTGGTATTAGTGTGTTTGGTGATGTGTGCTACTAACCTGCATGTAGGCATGATTTGTAGGGTAAAACTCTTCCCCGAGTGGATTGGGACAGGTCCCTTCACAGCGGTAAGCATTATATTTTTTAGGGAAGACGATCCAGGAACCCCATCCAATCTGATTGAAGTCGACATGCATATCAACTCTCCTACACAGGTTGCTATTTGCATTCTCACTCACATTCCTCTCAATCTTGTTGCTGCTTTTCTCAATCTTCTCGCTCTTCTCATTCTTTCGTCGGCTCTTCTGCCTCTTCACCCTTCTCAGTATCTGACTCTCAGAGCTGTGCAGGAATTTGGAGCGCTCTGCAGTACGAAGCAGGCTGGCTTTATCTTGCGCTCCCTCCCTTGATCCCTCATACGAAAACACCACGAGCAGAGCACGATTGCTCCCTGTGTTTGCAACCTTCACACCTAGTAAGGTGTGACCTTTTACCTGCGGCCTTTTTCTCATCTTCATGGTCCTTTTCCTTCTCTGTGAAAGCGCACTGTTGTTCATCCAGTGCTTCAACCAAGAGGTAACATTGTACACGTTCCAGTGACTGGTCGAACTGATTAAAGACGATTCTGGAAGAAATCCCAATGACTGGTCTTCTATGCACACACTACGTTTGTGGCATGGCCGGTCCTGTTGATGCCGCATCTCCACTGTAACGTTCACCTGATCAGCTGCCGTAGGAACACGGATCCTAAGCTCAATAGCCTGGACGTGGTGTTCAGATAGCAATGTGGAGAGGTCAAAGGTTGTGATCCAGTTTCTGTCTTGAAAAATCAAATCTGAAACAAAATGACAAAACATTGTTTAAACTTCACATTTTCTAAAGGACAACTAATGTAAACAAATATTGTTATAAACATAAAATGGGTAAACAAAGTAATATAATATATATTGGTCAAAGGACTCCAATATCTGTTCAAGGGGGTAAGAGAAATCAGTCCCTGCATGGGATCCATGGCAATCCATCAAAAGGCACCTTGCCTACCTGGCCACCTAGGCATTTATTTATTTATTAAAAAAACAACGTTTTATGTGTTTAAATGGACTACTCACAAAAAATTACAGCTATTTCATTTAGAAATATCTCAATTTTTGTCAGCAATACATATTGATTAAATAGCTTAAAACCATATTCTGCAATTAAAGTTGTAAAAAATGTATCAGCCTTAAGTTATTCATGAATTATTATGTAGTTTTTAATCTGATCCACTGAGTTTGTAGCTAATAAAAACAGTTCAAGCTAGAACCAATACACTTTTTTTTAATTAATAGTGCTACTAGTGTATGTAATATACTCTGGATGGCTTAACAGACATGGATTAGTTTTAGCCTTGGATTAAATTAAATGTCAATAGTAATTCTTACTTTAAAGTCTAGGATTTAAATTAATCTTGCTCTGAGAAACTGACACTATATGTCAATTAACATTTTAAAACTAAGCCATTTATCCATAGCAACTTACAAACGATTATTACAAATCCAAGCAATTGTCCTTCCTCAAGCACCCAACAGTGGTATCTTGTCAGAAGTGAAATATGGGCTCTCTGCCTTCAGGTAAACAGTATTGTATTTAAACCGTTTTTGCAACCACAGTAACAATTGACCAGTAATTTACTATAATGTACCATATTGAAATTTACATTTATGTCATTTAGCAGACACCCTTGTCCAGAGCGACTTACAATTAATACAGTCTTATAATCCAAGCAATTGTGGGTTAAGGGCCTTGTTCAGGGATCCAGCTGTGGCAGAGGTGGGATTTAAACCCTGGACCTTCTGGTTTATAGTCCAGTACCTTAACCACTAGGCCACCACAGACCCATAAAATATATGTTTACTACACATGGTATACAAACACTTGACAATGTACAGTGCATTTACAATAAGCAGTCTTCATTGATTCTGTCCACATTAATTCAACTTATTGACTTACAATAACTTATTGTGTTGAATATAACAGACTGAACTATGTTTATGCAGGGTGTGTGTGTGTGCTATAGATACCATTGCCTGTCTGATTAATAGGCAGAAACTGTGGAGATGAGTTACAATTATTCAAATGACCATTTTTCTTCTTTAATCCTGTCAAAGTCCCCAAACAAAGTTTGAGTCCCTTAAAGGGTAATAATATTTCTCCAGCTTGCTCTGGTCATTTTATTAATTAAAGATTTCCTTGGCCCCTGTCTGCTTGCGAAATCTGGAATCATCCCCACCTTTATCACACACACACACACACACACACACACACACGCACGCACGTCCTGGTGCGTGCTTGGCTTGTGCATATCCTCCTGCTCAAACACACACACATACACAGAGGCTTGAGCTTTCTCACCCCCCGGGCTCCTAATCTAATCAGCTCGCTGTGTGAAAAGGCGACATGTTGATTTGGGTTTAACAAGTGATTTGTAGGAGGGATGTCTGGCAAACCGGCCAATCAACATCTTTGAGTTCAGACACACACACACACACACACACAAAACACACAGGGTAACTAAAGTTGGGTGTCTCTGATCCTCACTCAGACTGTTATTTATTCCTCCTGATGTGTATTTCGATGAGAGCAATGTGTGTCTCTAACATCACACACTTTGCTACACACTCACTTAACAGACTCTATACAAACTTTTTTTTTTCTAAATAAAAGACATCACAATTACAAAGCCTATTTGATTTATAAATAAATAAACAGAAGAATAAACATACTATTAAAAGCAAAAGTAACTTATATTAACATTACGGCCTTGTATAAATTAAGGATTAGAAATATTAAAATAGAATAGAATATTATTATAGGATATTTTTATGGAGGATTTCAATAGTTCAGGATTAAGTGGCTATGAAAGTGAATTGATTCATTAATTAATTTAAAAAATAAGACCAATAATGCCATTTGGTTTAATCTATTATTTAGTGCTTGTTAGTCTCTTTAATTGAACATATGTACTTTATATAATATAAATATGTCTATTGATTTAAATTAATAATACTTTACAATAATACATACATTATTATTAATAGTATAATATATAATATTTAAATCAGCTAAACATGCTGTTTTAATATCACCAACTAACTAACTAACTAACTTAAAATAGGTCACTGTGTTCACACCATTATTTTGTCATTACAGACATTACTATTGTACTCTTGTAATTAGCTGAAACATTAGGGAAAACAAATTGTGCCTAAAACATGTTAATACTTTGGCTTTATATTGATTGAAATTATACAATTTAATCTAATTATTCTTATCATATATACTGGAATTAAATTATTTTATTTGCATAACCCAGGTTGTTACCAAGTTGGGGGTCACACCACAGGGTCACCACAGTGCCCCTAGGGCTATGCTCAATTGCCCAACAGTGGCAGCTTGGTATAGCTGGGACTGAACCCTCAACTTTTTGATCCATAGACCAGAAGCCTATTCACTCAGCCACCAGTGTCCACAAAGATAAAAATTCAACCAGATTATTAGTGTCACTAGAGCCAATGTTTAAAGATAAGTAAGGTGTGACAGAATACATTATTTGGATTAAAAATACTTTTTTTAAAATATGCACAGAACAAAATAAATAGTATCCCAGTATGTGTACTCATATGCACATCATTGTAGGTTACTTATTCCATTTTAAAAAGGTAGAAAGGTTGTATGAAAAAAGAAATCAATATAATTACTTGATTGTGAATCTTACTTTTGGGTGCGATGCTACGGACCGTGTCGGCTCTTTTGGCTCTCTCCTGGTCTGTGGGATAATGATGATGGTGATGAAGCTGATGAAATGAAGATGATAAGGATGGTTCTGGAGTTTGACTGGTGCTGAAGCTGCGATATAGACGCATCATGTAGGAGGGAAAATTGTGACTCTCATTCCTCTGTGCCCCAAGTCCATATCCAAATCCACATCCCAGTATGGTGAGGTGGAACAGTAACACTCCTGCTGTCTTCATAGTGCAACACTGACAGGTCTAAGACACAGACATCGGGTATTTATACCCCCCTTCATTGTCCATCCATTCTCCCCTCACCCCCACCCCTCAGAAAGAAGGAGACATTAAAGGAAGCTCTTCATGTGACAACTCATCAGCTATTCAGCTGGAAATCAACCCACACTAACACACGTTTATGGTTATTTCTAACCAAGTCTGTGCTCTTTGTAGGCTAAAATGATTAAAACACTTTACATCTAACATACACTAACCTGTCTTACACCCCCCTGGCTGTCTGGCTGTACACACTTTTCACATTTTTTTAATCACTTGAACAGTTATCAATATGTGATATCTTGCCTATAAGGTATTTACAAGCATTTTGTTGGTTCCAAATTCTAATATGTAGGTTCATAAAGATGCTGATAGATAATGTAAATAACTATTATTTTATGTGTTGATGTAAACTGTGTTCTAAACTAAACATATTAAATACAACATAGAAACGTAGACATGTTAAAATAAAATATACAACATATATATTTAGAGCAGATAAGAAATAAGAGCAAATAAACAGAAATGGTAATTTTCAGGATATAAATACAGCTCTGGAAAAAATTAAGGAGACGACTCCTTTAGCTTTCTTTAATGTTCTTAAAACTCAACAATTCTATTCTAGTATCTTATGAATTGCATCTCGGACAGACTTGATGTTGAAAAACACATGAAGACACCAAGGTTGAGATTGAGATATTAATATCTGAACTTTCCCAAGTTATAACATTAGTTGTTTTGTTAGGAAAATGAATATACACTTGATTTCTTTGTATTATTTTTGTTATTAATTGGGGTCTGAAAACACTATCTTTTTTGTCATTTTGACCAGCTGTCATTTATTACAACCAACATAACAAATATTTTAATTGTATTTTTAGTAGTTAGTCATCATGATGTCATGTACAGTGCTATAGATGTGTTTTTCTTGTCTTATCTCTTTGTGTTTTTTCTTTTTCTTTTTTGAAACTCGTCTTGACTTTCCACACACATTCCTTTGCCAATCCACTGGAAGAGTTGCAGGTCGCGCATGCGCAGACCGCATTGAGCAGTTCCTCGCAGACTCCAGAAGCCGGATTGTGTTGTTATTTCAGAGACACGCAGGCGGCTGAAAATTAACATCACTATATCGTAAACCTAGTAAATCCTCACAAACTTAGTACCGATCAATTATTCCGTAATCTGATCCACACAAGAGAACGTTTCCTCTCCGCTTTGTGTGTTTGTGTGCAGAGGAACTCGGGTTCGGTGCAATGGTGAGTAAAGAAGTTTTACTGCATCTCGCTTTTCTTCCATTCCCTTTAACTCAGTTACAGAGAATGCTTATTTTGGAAATGTGTGTTTGACGTTGTAAGTGTGTGTGTGTGTGTGTGTGTGTGTGTGTGTGTGTGTGTGTGTGTGTGTGTGTGTTTGACGCAGAGTAGATAGAGAATAAGCTTAAGAGCATCAGTGCGTTATTTGTACACGCGATATATATGCATGCTGTTACTTTATTGAGTGTGTTTAAGCAGGATGTTTACCTGTGAACACACACAGCTGGGGGAACAAACACCCTCAACATGATTTCTTCTGTACCAGCACCTCACTAACACCTACTGTTGATTACTGGTTCATCCAAACATTCATCAAGCAGACTGAAAAGTCCAACTTAAAGCAAAGGACACTCAGAAACGTAGACAGACCAGAGTAAAAGATTCTTTACTAGCTGTTCTATTGATGGTTTAGTATAGTATAGTATAGTATGGTATAGTCTAGTCTAGTCTAGTCTAGTCTAGTCTATAGTTATAGAACTCAATCCAATTATCCCCGGAGAACACAGGGCTCGGGCTTATCCATGACTCGAATGGGACACCGGTCTATCGCAGGGTCTCTCCTGAAGTACTGGGAGATGATCCGCTGACCGGCCTCACCTCCTCCCACAGCCAGGTGGCACCAGTAGCAATTGAACCCAGGTCGCAATGGTGGTGGGCTAGAGTGTCAGACCGCTGCTCCACATATTATACAGGATATACATTTTTCTTCAAAGCATATGATGAGTTCCTGAATCAGTTCTTGTATGTTTGTAAGATGACGACAATTCTAACCACAATGTAGGAGGTGTAACACATTGTTTCATACCTATAGTCACATAATATACTGCTCACAATAAAATATAAAATACCCTCTCATTTTTGTAAGCAGTGTATTTGAGAAGCTTAATCAAACATTAGCCATATGGGTCACTACTAAAGGCGCAAAAGCTCACTGTAAACAGTGAAACTCCAAAGTGGTCATGCAGGACACTACTCAGACAGAGTATACTTCATACACTTTATATTACTATTATTAATATGAAGCAGAGTGTTGAAGCCCATATAAGGCCACACTGGAAAAGTAAAACACTACATAATTTAGGAACTGTTTTGTACTGGTAAAAGCAAGAGCAAAAAAAATGTAACATATAAGTACACTATTCAGTGTGTAGGAAACATTGTTTTACATCTTGGCTTGTACATTAGTAAAATAATTTTGGAGCTTAATCCAAATTGAGTCATACACGTCACTGTTCGATGTGCACAAGTAGACTGTGATGGCGGTTAGAGTACTGGACTACTGACCAGAAGGTCCTGGGCTAAAGTCCTAGCACTGCCAAGCTATCATTGTTTGTTCCATTATGTGACACTTAACCTATAATTGTTTGGGTTGTACTTTGCTGCAGTTTGTTGGCTGTAGGGCGATAAATGCTGTAAATATAAATATAAAAATCTGAATCCCAAATAAATATAGTGCACTGCATTAGGTGTAGTGTTCACTTGTTTTATTTAGGAATAATGTATACATGAAAAGATCCAACAAAATACCTATATTCCAATTTTCATTCCAATGACAAATAGACTATTTGTGTAGTTTACTTAATTCAGGATAATTAAATACATTTTTATACTGTGTACCATATACACAAATGCACTAAATGATTATTATAGCAAATAAACCTCTTAAATAAATGCAAACATATCATTTAATAATAGACTTATTATGAAATTATCTAAAGAATTTTCAACATGCATAGACATTTGACAGATATCGACCAGATATTTTATTTATACTGTAGTGTAAGTTTTATTAAGAAGTTAATTAATTTGCCCATGGAGTGAGCGCATATAACTTCTTAAACTACTTTTATGAATCAAATTATTTGAAATATTTATTTCACGGTAACGTTATGTAATTTTTTTGAAGAATGGTTGCAACTGTCATTTAGTGTTAATGTTTGTTTTTTGACAACTTGGAAATAATTGTCAATTCTCATAAGCTACTGCATACTAAGCAATAATACACTATTGGATTGGGGGTGTCATGTCGCTACTTAAGTGCCACCATTTTCACACCTGGCATTATTTACATTACGCCTTTGACATCAAAGAGGCGGCACAGCTATTCACACTACAGTAATGACAAACACGGTTGTTGAAAGTATCTAGAGCCCCTGCTTTATTAGCTGCCTCCCTTTTATGCTAATTAATTACAGGAACAGCAAAAAGAGCTTTGATGGTAAACTAAATCCTGTGAACCCTGTAAAACCCATCTGATAACTAATAGATGAACTAATCCTCAATCTGTATTACAGCGTTATTAAGAATGGGAGCATGAAACTGCTGGATTGGGATCTTATCAAATTAGATCTTATAAACTAGCTCATGAAGGAATCTGAAGTGCGAACACTTGGTATCGACAGTGAGGAGCTGTGGAGATTAACGATGATGAAAACATATCGATACCAACCTGTATAAATAAACCCTAATCATAATCAGAGCTCATATAAAGGTAGTTTAGAGATTACTTGAGGTAGTTTATAACAAGTGAAAATAAGACAATAATCTAACTCACAATGAAAGACAGAACTCACCTAAGCTAATAACCATTATATTATTAAGCAGATAATACAATTGCAGAAAAGAATTGCTCGAGGTTTAACGATTACACATTTGTGAAACCTCAATCTTGAGATTTTGTAGCAAATGTAAAAAAAATAGGTAAGCTTATTGTAAGCTATGTAACAATTCAATATAAATATGACTTATTCAAAATGTATTTTTTAAATTTCAGGACTACATTTTAAATACTACACAGCATTACAAAGTGGCTGGATATTGACTGGATATTTTTTAAAGACAAGAAAACTGTGCAATTACTCTGAATTAAGGGCAATGCTCAAGGGACCAACTGGCAATCTGTCAGTGCTACAGCTTTCTGGATCTTCTGGTTGATAATCCTCTACCACTGTGCCACAACAGCCCCAAAAGCTAGCTGTCTGTTTGTCCATCTGTCTGTCCATTAGACTTTTGGGATCCAATTATACGTACAAATATATAAATAGAAAATGAACAATATCTAGAAATACTTTCTTGATTTTTCTGTAATCCAAGTATCCATATACATACACCAACAACTTTTAAACGAGAACTGAAAGTATTGAATTTAGATCTAAATAGTTACATAAGTGATCAACTAATTATATCTTTAAAATTTGTTGTAATTTATTGTAAAAATGGAAGCTGAAATTCTAAAACTATATAAGCCAAATTAACTACAATAACTCTAATAATGTCGGTTCTGAAGAGCTTAATCTGTCTAGCTATCATAAGATAACACCCTTCCTTCATGGCAGTGGATGAGATTTCTGCCCTGCTAAATATGCTCTAAGTACTGTTATTGTGACATGGAAAAATATGCTTCAAATGGCCTTTGGAAGCAATATCAGGGCAGGAACTCTTTATTGGGCGCTTTATATAACTTCAAACAAACCTATAATAATTTTGTAAAACATACTGCAACTCATTTTAACAAACACATTCTCACTACAATTAATTATATTTTAACATGTAGATATAATAACATTTTAGTAAAACATGACCGCAGCTTTTCCTCACTACATTTCCCAGCACTCATCTCTTCCTACATCATGGACTGTCGAGTTCCCACATCCAGCATGGGAGAGTACAGTAGAGTATCGTAGTGAGTAGCGTACCTTAAATAAGCTTAAACCACTTACATTAAACTACACTTGAGCAGAATCTTTACCATAAAGCTTTTTAATAGTATTTTATGATATAACGTAGTGAATATCTCATGCAAGTTAGTGAAAATCGCATTAAAATAAAACGCTTATTATATGACCGGCTTTTCCTCACTACATTTCCCAGTGCTCATCACTCCCATCATGTGACTCCCTACGTTACAAACTGTAGGAGAGTGCAGGAGAGTATCGTACTGTATTACTTGTCCTAGAAAAAAAACTATTTATTTCTTTATTATGTGTATTTATTTTTATTATCTGATTCCCGTCCAAAATATTGTAAGTTGGGCCATCATTTACATTTACAGCATTTAGCAGACGCCCTTATCCAGAGCGACTTACAATTTATACAGTCTTACAATTCAAGCAA
>JAUZSU010147880.1:0-14866 GCA_034780255.1 Parotocinclus maculicauda
GTCTTACAATCCAAGCAATGGTGGGTCAAGGGCCTTGCTCAGGGACCCAACTGTGGCAGCTGTTGGATTTGAACCCCGGACCTTCTGGTCCATAGTCCAGTACCTTAAACACTCAGCCTCCACAGTCCAGTGGTGTGTTAGTTTTATCAGATGATGTTGGTGGTGTGTTAGTTATATCGGATGATGATAATGGTGTGTTAGTTTTGGACTCAGTGTGTTCAAAATTTGATTGTGAATCTGTATCTGTATCACATCGATAAAAAAAAAAATTCTATCTCAGGTCGCTCAGGAGAAAGAGGAGCTTCAGCGCAAGGGTGATGACTTGGATGCAAACATTCACAAGAAGGAAAAAGAGCTAAAAGCACTGGAAAACACCTTGCACATGTTAAACGACTGTAACAGCACCTATCGAAAGTCCCTCAACAAAGTCACCGAGTCCAGTAGGTTTCTTACTTTCTGTTTGTTTGTTGACTTCTCAGTATGAATCATGGATAATTTAATCCGAGATCAGTACATGTTCCTGATATAGTAACTGTCTCCTGTAAGCAAATCAGCACAATGTGTGTCATCGTTCAAATCCTGCTAATCCTATGTGTCATTTTCATTCGTAGGTCCTGAGTATCAGGAGAAACTAAGGTTAGAAGAACAGAAACGGGCAGCAGATGAGAAGCACAAGTACAAGAGAAGGCAAATCAGCGAGCTGCAGGAGGACATTGAGGTTGGTCTGAGTATCAGAGGGGATTATGGGTGATCGGTCAAGTAATGCATGCTCAATGCATGTATTTCTATTCACTTCTGTGTTCTCAGTTTCAGGAAGGGTTAGAATTTCAGGGCAAGAATTTCCCAATATACAGGTGTGTCTGTTTGCTCATTTTAATGAGCAGCATTGTGAGCCCTTTAAAATGATCAAATATGGCCTGATCTTCATTCAGGTCACATGTCTGTATTCTAATGCTATGTTGCTTTGTTGTATGAAATGCATGTTGTTTATGCAATAACATTAGAATACAGACATTTGACCTGGATGAACATCAAACTAAGAGGTATGTAAACCCAGGTGATTTAATAATAAAGGGCGTAATTACCTTGCTACTAAATGAACAGGCCCAGCTTTCTTATAATTACGTAAATAAACATTACGTAGTAATCATTTGCTTATCTTTTTCATTTCTGTGTCACTACCATGCTTATGTAGCTCATTTCTCACTAATACTGCCATGTGCATAGCTGTGCTCACTTGCTTTCCTCTCCGCTCACAATATAGAATAAACATCCATAAATCAAAAACAAACACAGCACACAGCCCAAAATGCAGGATTTATATAACACGAATAAAGCATTTTTTAAAACAAGTCCCTAACATAAGTCCTTAAGCCAGGACTGGACAGTCAGCTGTTTGTCAGGCTGAAGATGGACAACGGATTCACCTTTCAGCAAACCAACGACCCTGAGCATACAGAAAAAAAAACTGAAAACTGAAAAGTGGCTGAAAGATCAGAATGTCATTCACATGAATGTCCTAGAGCGGCCAAGTCAAAGTTCTGACTTAAATCAGATTAGAAGATCTAATACTTTAAATATGAAGTCACGTTTTCCAACCAGTTATTCTAGTCGATTCCGAAAATTTGCTGCATTTCCACATTGCTTTAATGTTGTTGACATTTGGCACATTTTCTTATTCAGAGCAATTGACAACTGATACAAGGTACATTCCACACATTTTAAAGGAATGTCTAACCTTTCAAGATTTCTAACCTTCAGACATATCTCTAGATTCAGAGTTCCACAATCACTGCCTACTAACCACACTGCTCACAAAAAATAGGGGATATTTTATTATGGGAATATCCCCTATTTTCTGTGTTCAGTATAAATGGTGTCTATCCTTCACATGACTGTCCTTGAGTGGCCAAGTCAAGGCTCTGACCTAAATCAAGTTAAAAAAAATGCGGATGTACTTGAATAATCTAGCTGGCAGAGACGTTTCCAAACAGACAAATGCTGTAAACACAAGTTGGCTCTTCTTGTTTATACTTTACATATTAAATCGGGGAGCTACTCACTTTGTCAGACCTGTTAGTCCAGTTTTTGTTTGGAATGTTTGCTTTATTTCCTCATTACTTGAATACTGTTGTACTGAGCAGGTGCTCATAGGGGTTGACTTACCCATAGGCGTTGACTTGTTTGCTACCCATCTCCTCATTGAGCAGGAGAGATATTTGTGTATTGTATATTGTGTTGTGTATTGTTGTATTGAAAGTAGCCTATGTTGTTTTATATAGGGTTGTGGTTAAATCTGGATGTGTGTTTTTGTTCTCCTTTGGTTTCTCTGTCATTCTTTAACACGACCGGTATGTTTCTGTGCTTTGATCAGTGTTCCGTTGCACTCAGGTGTGCCATTTTGGTCGTTAAGGACCATGGCCTTTTAGTGAAATGCCACCAAAACATGCCCTGTGTTTGAGTTTCACAAGAGCTGCTGCCGTGATCTCAAACGTTTAAATTCCAGTCTAAACCTGCTCTTACATAAAACATCTTACTTAACATATTTCACATTTTCAGCACATCAAGTTTTGCCATCTAACTTCAGGTTCTTTCTGGTTCAAAGAGGGTTACAGGGGGTGCCCCTGTCACTTGATTCTCTTTAAAACTGCTTTTTATATTTATATTTTATATAACACTTTTACATGGTGACTTATGATGTCTAAACCTGCTGTATAACACTGTTACAGGACGACACTTTCGCTTGTGCTTTTATGACCCTTCATCCGATGCCTTTGTATTTCTGTAAATGTTTGTGTAAATTAATGCTAATGTTTTGCAGAACTTATTTAAGTGTCTTATAGGGATGGACATTGTGGCAATAGTTTACCGTAGTATGATAAATGTTGTTATTGTAATATTTTGCTTTTCTGAGCATATCATGGATAATATCTGTTCTTTAACTGCATGTTTCTTTATTAAGAGAGTCCTGTTAACTGGACGAGCTAAAGCCTAAATTTTGAATAAATTAGTCGAAAATGTACTTTATCATTGAATTGTAGTTCTGAAGAGTCTGTTGCTATTGATGCATTTTGTCTATGATCACATATATTGTGATAAATATTGTGATAAAAAATGTCTTGAAATATTGTGAGTGAATATTTTTACCATACCACTCACCCCTAGTGTCTGAGGGAACGTCCTGGCTTAAAAATACAGAGTTACAGCTTTAAAAAACGACGGTCTGCATTTTATCACAATTTTTAGAATCTCTTTTTTTATCACAGGCAATGAGCAGCACATTAAACAGCCTGCTGCAGGAGGAAGCCTCTCAGACGGCGAGAGACCATGAACTCCAAACGCGCATTGTCTCTCTCAACAAAGACCTCATTTCCCAGCAAGAGAAACAGAACAGAGCCACCAAACAGGTCGGGCATCTCCTACTGAGATAATTATCAGTTCATGTTTTAGTTTTTTGACAGATGGGCTTCGTGCAAACAAAAGTAGTACTTGAAATCTTGTAATTAGTGCAGAGTTGCATATTTTGCTTTGTTCTTTCGGTTTCTGATCCAGTCAAGATTCACACATGCTTCATCTGCTGTAGTGTTCCAAGCTCACGAAGGAGATTCGCTTGGCTAAGAAAACCAAAGAGAAGACTTTGGAGGAGCGTGACATTGACCTGAAAGAGCTGAAAGACTGCAATAAGGCCATCAATAAGATGATTCTGGATGCCATGGAGAAGCATCCTGATCTGCAGGCTATAATGCAGATGTACTTCACGCAGGTTGAGCTTAATGCCGTTTACAATGGAGGAACAGTGATTGAACTGCGCATAAATGTTCTGCGCAACTGATATGTATCTTTTGTTGTAGGCCGGTATCACTATTCCTTCTCCTGCCTCCACCCCTTCTACCAGGCAGAGTTCAAAGGCAAGCTCTGCACGTAGCTCTCTGTCCCTCAGGTAAATCCGGCCACTTTAAATACTCAGTGACTACTCATTTAAATGCACTGGTCCAATAGGGTGTGGTGGAGTTCTGAATACAAAAGCCAACCGGAGCTGCTGAATTTGCCTCCCATGTATCCCCTAATGTTTTTGACACCCTGATACCCAAGAAACTCAAAGTTCCTGTTTTTAACCCCCCTTTATCCTGGTCTGGGCTTTGGTGGAGGATATTCTGGAGGATATCTCTGATGATTGTTCCTGTTCCAGAACCCCATGACCTTTACACTGCGGGTCTTCAGTAACTTCAGTAGCTGGTGCTTAGCTCTGAGTCACAGGGGCTGGTGAAACATGAAATAGTTTTTGTTAGATTATTTAAAACAAACATCATGATATTGACCCGTAAGATAACGCACTTGGGATCAGACCAACATCTTCACATTGCTGTGTTCGTCACACACATTATATGTTATTTTCTGGTATGAGAAAACTGTTTTCCTTATAATAACAGCATAATCTTTCATCCCTCGTCCCAGTCACTTTATGACAAAACCATAAACAACATGTCTTTTATAGCACCACCAATATGACAGCTCAAGTCCTGGATTCCACCACAGTTCATGATAATTTCTGTGCTTCTTCTTCATCAGATCCTCCATTTCTTCGACCAGCAGCAGCACCAGACATTCAGCAGTTCAATCACCAACCATAAAGACTGTCGAGCTGGCCCTCGATCTTCCCGCGTCCTCCCCTGCTCCATCCGGTTCGTCTCCTCGGGCCTCTTGTACACCCAGCAGTAGCAGCAGAAGCAGCAGGAGCAGTAGGAGCAGTCATCTCAAGAGTCCTTAATTTATACTGTCAGTCCTTTCAGACTTAATTTGATTATATGTGTTTTATAGGTACAAGATTACACCTGTAATATAATATTACACAATTTATGACACAAGCTCATTTGGAATGTTTTGAATATTTATTAGCATTAAATAAAACATTTTTGTGTCTATGGGTCTTCTCCAGTTTCCTCCCACATTCCAAAGACATCTTAGTTAATTGGATGCCCTTGTTTGCCCTAGCGTGAGTGTTTTTGACAAGTATCGTTGTCACCTTGCTCCTGTCACGAACAGCCATTAAACCTGATGTGAAGTAAATAAATACAAACTACACAAACAAGTTCTGCAATTGCCCCGGGTCACCACATATTTAAAAAAAAAATCACTTTTCATTCAAACACTTTCACACATTTTCTGATATAAATGTATGTACCCATTGATTCACATAATTGATATGGAATATTTACCTAAAGTAAGTTTTAAAAGTCTAGATAATGTACTGCACAAAAGTCTTAGGCCACTATTATATTTGTTGTTTTAGCAGTGGTATAATGACCAAATTTAATACACTGCTCACAAAAATTAGGGAAGTTTTCAAAATAGATATTGAAGCAATTAAAGCATTTTATTTTATTTTATTGAAAACAAATGAAAAGTCAAAAAAAGTTGTTTGATTACGCAAACTTAATTATGGTGTTTGAGTAGTAAGTGATTTATTCATGGGGTGAATTCAACAGAAGCATGTTAAACTGGACTGGAGTGCCCCCATATTGTGTTCAGTAGGGTGTATGGTTACCCAAGAGTGTCAAAACCCCCTGACAGTGACGGGATCAGATTATCCAGTAGTTCTTGTGGGATCCTCTTCATATTCATTTTGTGAGCAGTGTATTTCCCAAACTCTTTATTAAGATACAAACCTAAAATACAGGCCAAAGTTAAAAAGAAACACAATTTGTCTTTCCCTGCTACCATTCCAAAAAGACCATTACTAATCACATTTCTTCTGACTGTAGAAGCTTCAACTTGTCATCCTGATGAAGCTGCCAGATGCTGCTTTCACTGCAGTCTATATAAGCTATTCTGGTTTGATTTTTTTTTTTTACGTTTTTTAATGCTGCATCTAATTTTGTATATAGTTTTTGGTTTTGTTCTAATAAAGACACTGATGAATAATTATATGTGATCATTATATCATTAACACAACAACAAATCTAATGGTGGCCTAAGTTTTCTGCACAATGCTGTATGTATAAAAAGCAAACCATCTAGTTTAAATCCTGCTTTTTCTGGGCAGGGTCGTGAAGCAGGGACTTGAACTTAATTTGGAATTCATTATTCACAGACAGAGGTACCCCCTGGACAGGTCACCAGTTTATCACAGGGTTAAGTTACCACCTGAAATTAAAGTTGAAAGCCATATTCAAACCAAGGCCCTCGGGTACTTTCTTACCTCATTAATAACGCGACTGAAAACTGAGACTGTCATATATGTTTGTATCAATAATATTGTATGGAACTATTATATGTGATAATAAGCCTGGGAAGTTTGGAGGTGGTGGTGTTTTTTGTGTGCCGCTTGTCTTCCAGGAAACACTTGAATTACACGTCACTGAAGGACAATGCAGGAGGGCATGTCTCACATGAATGCTCTCTTAACAAGTGTTGAAACAGGCTGGATTACCACCACAACACACACTCACGCACTCAAGAAACACACACCTCTATGAAGATGAACAAGTATCTGACACGAAAAATGCTGCTCTCACTTCTTCTTGTGGGTTACGTCGCTTCCCTGAGTAAGTTACATTATACATTTTTATATTTGGAATTTGATTTCTATTATATGATGTTTATTGCAAAGTTTACTATATGTGCAGGTGTGTTGCTAAGGTTTGCGTTCCACCCTCTACAACATGTTTTGCAATTCATGGAATTCCTTTCTAATGTAATTCAGTTTAATTTGAATAATATATTGTGGAAGAAAGACGCCTTGTGTCATGTGTAATTCCAAATAGCTTGCATCTCAATGATAATGTGTTCCACCTCATATTCGTCCATTATTCCATACAACTATCACAAGCAGCGCCTTTGTTCTTTACATGGTTACAATGTGTCCGTATTTGGCCATTTACATAACAGAAGTCGTGTGTGACATCTTGATGGTGATAAAATAGATAAAGACCAGTATTCTTCTCATCTGCGTTTTTCTATTGAATCCAGTTTGTTCAGGGTTTGACTATTTTCCAGAGATTTTTTGCCAGTTCTTTTTCTGTAATTTTGTGCTCTTTCAACTTTAGCACCTTTGTGTGATCTTTGTAGCACCCCTACTTCATGGAAGTAACATCAGTTTCGAATTTACTTCTTTTGAACAGCGTACATTTTTGGTTTTGAAATGCAAATCTAATCTGGTGGACTAAACCATTAAACCAGCAACCCAGTAATCTGCTCACAACACACTTCCACACTTACCATGCTTTATAGAAAACACACAGAAACTTGCTTCTTTAAACAGGTCAAAAAGTTGATCTATTCTTCCCGCATAACAGAAGTCTTGTGTAACATCTAGGTGATGATAATCTTTGTACAGCACCGTTTTCTCACTTATTATCACTTCTGAACTGATAAACACAGAGACATTTAGGAATGCTCTTATAACCTTTATAAGCTACATTAATCTCAACATTTTTTAAGCTACAGAAACGTACGACCCATGGCTAAAATCTTGTCTCACTTACTTTATTGGCCCAGAAGGATTTTTAAGTGTGTTTGGGCAGAATGTGTTTTTCTATGAGAAGGACTTGAATTAAGATAAATTAGTTATATAAAACAAAAAGTCTACTTATACTGGATATTATACCGACACGGCCGAATCTCTCACAGATCCATATCCATATCTCACCATGAGTATGAGACAATTTCAGTCAGCAACTGAGTGAGCAAACAATATTAGGTGTTTTTTGGTCCATAAACGACAGAAAGCATGTTGTAACCTTAAATAAAACACCAAAAATAGTCATCATAATATTTAATATAAAATTAACACAATCTATATTGGCAGTCGTGCGTAAGCAAATAAATGTGTATCGGCCTGTCACTGGTAATAACTTAAATCTTGGAGACTCACCATTGTCTGTTATTTCTTATAGCTTCTACGGTTGAGCCCACAACAACAACGGATGGTATGTTAGCTATATTTTACCTGTAATCTACTAATGTGTGGTAATACAGTATCAATAGAAGGATTTCTTTATTTGCATGTTTTAACCATTTGTTGTATTATTTGTTGGGATTTTGGGTATGATCTCCTTCTTTGGTATTCACCTGTAACGTTTCATGATAGAGTTTGGAATTCCTTGACCCCTCTGTAACTGTAAGCTGCAGCAATTTTTCACAGACTTTACATTCACAAACCGTGCTGCTTCGTACATCGTTCTTTGCAGAGATCCCACGGCACCTCTTTTGAATATTTTAACTATTATCTCACCAGGCCACAAAACAGAAACCTTGTGTAACATCTAGGTGGGGATCATTTTTGCAGAGTGGAGTTTTTCTCAGTGATGTCCTTCTATTAACATTGTACCTGTTCAGCCATTTTCTTCTGCAGCTGGGCAGGTCATTTCTTTTAACCTTGTGCTCTTTTGTTCTTCATCTTGGATCTTGGTGTGATCTCCATCTCCTATCTCATTGAACTAAAACACTTGACTTTTGGAGAAATTACTTGCTCGGAGGTTCACATAACTTCCCAGCCTTGACTGCAAAAAATGATCATTGTGTTTTGGTGGAACGTCTCTTGTTCAGACTTGATTAAGTATAAATTAATAATAAAATCGAATGTTAAGTTCAGTTTGCAACATTTACCTTGACTACAGACGAGTCCTCAACTACCACAACGACTAGTATGCTTAAAACATTTACCCTTAATATTCAGTAATTCAGCTACTAACAGGAAGTAACAAAAGGTAAATATGAGGAAGTCTTTTAATGCAAATCAGTAAGTTATTAACACTCTAATCTGTTTTCTGTCATTCCAAAACACCCAAAACCATCTTGTGTACCGTTTATTATTATTATTATTATTTTATTCTTGTCTTGTGCATTGAGGGTTTGGGTATAGACCGCTGCCTTTAGATTCTACCCCAATATTTCTAAATAACTTGTTCATATTCCTTTCAGGTCCTACCACTATTACTACTGATACTACTACAGCATCAACAACAGAAGGTATCACTGGAAACATTTAATCCTTAAACTAATCCAGCTACTAATGTGTACTTACAAAACCTAAGGAAGTATTTCAGATGGCTAAACCAGAAAATCATCCACTACACACATTTATTAAACCATTATGTTGCCGATTTACCCTCGTTTTCTATTGTTATCTTTGGACTGATAACTTAACGTTGGTCTATAACATATGGAATGAATTTTCCCTCTTTGCCATTGTAAGCTCTTCATTTGGCAACAAAGCAGCTCGAAACCCTATACCATGCCTAGCAGATCAATAATGCCTTTTTGTTGGGATATTATTGGCCTTTTTGCCTGTAAACTGTTGTCAAAACAGAAGTCTTTTGTCTCGGTCTTGTGTCTTGGAGATAAGTTTGCAGGACAGCATTTGCCATGTTCTTCCATTACCATCAGCTCTGTTTAGCGTTTTAACCATTTTCCATAGATTTCTGCAGTTATTTTTCTTGTACTCGTCTTTGCACGACGTCTGCTTCATGAGAGTAGCAACAGTTCTGAATGTACTCTTATTGTAGACAGTTATTGTTCACTATAAACACAAAATATCTAGGAACGCTCTTCTCACTTTTCCCAGTTTCTAATTCTCTTCAGTTTTACTTTGAATGCCATCTGATGTTTGTTTCGACCATGGTGTGGATCTACAACTACAGAGCTCTCCAGCTTCGTCGTACTAACTGAATCACCTGACATTTGGAGAAGTCCAAGTATCTTTCCCAGATAGATACTTACCAACAAAATGATCAGTGTGTTTATTATTAAGTAAGATCAGTAACAAATCCAGCAACGTTACAACAATGAATTATTCCATACAGCACGAACATTTACCATAACCTCAACTGACATCACAACTACCACAACAGAATGTCTGCTAACAACATTTAACCCTTAACCAAATTCTGTTACTGACATGCCGTAACAAAATGTAAATATGAGGATATTGGAAGCATTTGTTTAATTATTGGTTAGCCAAACCAGAGAAGCTTCAACTTGTCTGTTCGCTGCCATTTCAGTAAGAAGAGCTATTTTGTACCCTTGTGTGCTTTTCATCTTTAGCATCCTGGTGTGATCTGTGCAGCATGTCTACTTCATGGGAGTAGAAACAGTCTTGTATTTACTACTTCTTGATCTTATCTGGATAAAATAAATTTGCTTCTCATCAACAAAACAATAAACCTCACAATTGTCGATTGTTCTAAATAAATCTTAGTCTCCTCACCCTTAACATCTTAACATCTTGTGTGCCTGATTTAACCATAACCAAAATTGTGGAATTCCTTGTTCCCTCTGCACTTGCAAGTGTCAGCAAATCAGACTCAAACCATACTGGTTTATACACCGTGCTTTGCAGATATCGCACTTGTAATAGTTTAATATTTTGTCTCGTCTATATATAAATCAGAAAACCTTTGTAAGATCTAGATGGTGATAATTGTTATAAATTACTATTATTAGAACTTGAACGAAGTTAAATAATATTAAAAGCAAAAGTTCAGATAATGTGTAATAAAACCAGCAACTTCACAATTGTGGATTATTCCATGCAGTTTCAGAAACATTTACCATTACTCTAACAGTGACTACAACTGCTGCCACAACTACCACAATGGAGCCCACAACTACCCCAATTACCACAACTACCACAACGGAACCCACAACTACCCCAATTACCACAACTACCACAACGGAGCCCACAACTACCACAACGGAGCCCACAACTACCTCAACTGGTTTCGGGACTACCACAATGCCGTACACAACTACCACAACCGGGACCCCGAGTACCACAAGTATTTTAGCAACATTTCATCCTTAATCTAATTCAGCTACTAACATGCAGTAACAAAATGTAAATATGAGTCTTCGAGTGAATGGCATGCATTTTGAAGCTTTAACATGCAAATCTTTTGGTTAAACCAGTTAACCACTATCTAATAGTCTGCCCTCTGACCTTTATTGGTCATGCTCTCTTTGGTCATTCCAAAACACTTCTTTTAAACCATCCTGTTTCCTTGTTTTTTGTATTATCTTGTGCATTGAGGGTTTGGATATGGACTGCTGCCTTGAGATTTGATTGTGAAATTTGGAATCCATTGTTGCATCTACGGTTTTAATCCCCAAACTCTATCTCGCTTTGCAGATTTCAAGCAGCACCATTTCCTTCAAATGTCCGTCCACAGAACGGAAGTCTTGTGTAACATCTCTGTGGAGTTAATATCTCAAGAGCTGCGTTTACCTCACTGGTGTTTTTCCATTAACGTCATGTCTGTTCAGTGATTTTCTTCTGCAGGCATTTTCTTTTAACCTTATGCTCTTTTAATCTTCAGCATCTTGGTGTGATCTTTGCAGGATGCCCACTTCATGAGAGTAGAATCAGTTTGAATTGACTCTTATTTTAGACAGTTATTGAGCACTAATGAACACTCAGGAATGCTCTTGGGACATATCCAGCTTCTTAATTCTCTTCAGTTCTTCATTAATCGTCCTCTGTAGTTTGTTTTGGACCATGGTGTGCATCTCGGGAATAACACTAATAGCTTCTCAAGTGTGCATTAATCCTTTCAGCTCTAACAACCAATTCCAGATCAGATGTCTTTATTGATATTATACAAGTATAATGAGATGGCGTTTTAATCAAGCCTGTAAATGATAAATTATTAAGTTTAAGAAATAGGTATAAAGGTACGATATATACAAATAGCTAAACAATGTAAGGTAATATACACACTTCTCACAAAAATCAGGGAATATTTCCAATTGACTATAAGTCAATTATTTCATTTAACAAGAAAAGGAAAAGAAAAGTCAAAGAAAGGTGTTCGATTGGGTAAATGAGATGGCAAACTCAATTATGGTGTTTGAGTATCAAGGGATATATTAATGGGGTAAATTCAACGGAAGCATGTTAAACTGGACCAGAGTGCCCCAAAATTATGTTCAGTAGGGTGGTGTATGGTCACCCAAGAGTGTCAAAACACACTGACAGTGATGGGGCATGGACAGGATCAGATTATCCAGCAGTTCTGGTCGGATTCTCTTTATATTCATTTTGAAATCTGCCTCATTTTTGCAGTGTTTAATGCAAAAGTCACTTTTTTGCACCTGACGAAGCGAATACCAATTAATAAGACATTAAATTGCGAACATTTATGTAAAATATAAACGCTCCATCTGTTTCAATTCAATTCAATTCAAGTTTATTTATATAGAGCCTTTTACAATGGAGCATTGTCTCAAAGCAGCTTCACAATATTACACTGTCTTGAAAGGATAATCCCAAGCTGAGCAAGCCAAGGGCAACAGTGGCAAGGAAAAACTCCCTAAAATGTTTCTGAAAAATGTTACTAAAAATCCTGTCTTTTTTAGTAAAAGTTAAAAAAAAAAAGAAATATTTACTGCTCTTAACCACAACATTCATTAGCATATATCAGTGTCACATTCTATCTGGGAAAAATAAAAACGTAAATACTTGCAAAAAAAAAAAAAGAACATCTATTTGTTCAAGTTAAGGGCAGTAAGTTAAGCAATAATACTGGACATAAAGTTTTCATCTCCTCATAAACAGCTTTACCTTCACTAAATGTTCCCTCAACATCTCTTTCTTTCACATTTCTCAGAAGTTCCAGTTTATAAGCTGCAAGTCCTAACGCAGGAAACAAAGTCCCCTCGCATTTTTCCTACTATTTTTGAATGTCGGCCTCATAAGGAAAGATAACGGCCGATGCTGATTATTTTTAAATCTCTTTAATCGACTTCCTCTGAAGTAAACCAAATGTAGGCATCAGTTCCAGTCCTCGTACCGTTCCACAGACCATGTCAAGGGGCAAAGACACCCCCTCTTCTTCTCCAGCTGCCTGATCATATCCGTGATCTGATTTATTCTGATTTTTCCTTGCCACCGTCACCCCAGGCTCAGTTAAGGCCCTGGGTTTAGATATTTGTAAAGCTGATTTGAATGCTCCGTTGTATAAAGAGTAAAAAAAAAAGCAGAAAGACTGACCGGAATCCATAATTAATCAGGTCCAGCTGCTGATTTATTATCTAGTCAGACAACAGAATCTTATTTGACTGTTTGGTATGATTACGACATTAGTTTTTAGGACAAATAGAACTAGTGATAATTCCTTTTTTTAATTACCGTTTTCTGAAGTGCAAAAGTTTGCTTGTTCAACGAGCCTAAAGCTTAGCCTTCTGACTTCTGCTTCTCCGTCACGTCGGCGCAGCACGGTTACGTTGACGTGAACCCCCTCCGCATGGCCTCTACGTCGCCCGACGGTCACCTCCAAAACTACACGTCCAAGCGACGCAGACTGTGATTTAAAGCTGTGATTGGGCCGCTCTACATCATTTCCAGTACTCTGTATTACACTGTTCTGTATAAACAGATTCAGATTGTATATATATGTTTATTTATTTGTATGACTTACACTAGCCAATTCTGTTTAAGATCATTATACATACATACACATTTCTAATCCTGACTCTTTTTTCTACCTCCAACACTTGTTGCACCTTCTGTAAACAATTAGCATCTTGCACTTCTGGTTAGATGCTAACAGTGTTTCATTGGCTGTGAACCTGTACTCTGTACAATGACAATAAAGCTAAATCTAATCTAATCTAATCTTATACAAGACACCATTTGTAAAATCAATTCATTCGAATTGCTTACAGAGCACCTTCTTCTTCTTCTTCTTCTTCTTCTTACAGCTCCAACTCCATCAATATCAAGATCATTGTTGCCAAATCCCTCACCTCAGAAGCTCCCTCTAGCTTTGCGGTGACTAATTACTTCACGGCGCTACCACATTAAGGCAAAACTCATTCATTAATTCGTTCATTCATTCCTTCATCTTCTGCTTAATCCACACGAGTCGTGGGCCAGACAGTGCCCACCCGGCAACACTGGGCGCAAGGGCAGGAACAACCCTAGATGAGGCGCCAATCCATCGTATGGCACGCACACACACAGTCACACACTTCAGAGACACCAATTAACCCAACACGCATGTCTTTGGACTGTGGGAGGAAACCGGAGGACCCGGAGTAAACCCATGCAGACACAGGGAGGACATACAGACTCCACACAGAAACGATCCAGGCCGCTCTTCCCTGGGTTTGAATGAAGGAGTTGAGGCGACCGCGGTGTGTGTGTGTGTGTGTGTGTGTCAGCGTGACGGAGAAGCACAAACCAGGGTTAAGTGCTCACTATTATTAGCTCTGTTGTGTGGGGAATCAGTTTGGTTTTATTCTTTTAGTCGTAACAAACTTTGTGAAACACGATAAACGCGATCCTGCCTAAAATTATCATGACATAACTATTTTATCTTATTTCCAACCCTGCATTAAAGTAACTAAGGATGCACCGATACGACTTTTGCACTTTTTATTGATACATAAAAGCTTCATATCGATATTAATAACCGATATCGATCCGATACCAGTGCTAATTTAGTAAGCAGTATAACTCCATGTGAAAAAGACTTAAGGCAAAATATAATGAATAAAAACAAACAGATAAATATACTAAATAGTTACTTATTTGTCATTAAAATAAACAAAAATAAACAAAAAAGACCTAGGCAGATCAAAAAAAATTAAACTTAACTTACTAATTAACTTTATTCTACTATTTAACAAAACACTTACATTATTTTTTTAATCAATCTTCTCCCACAAATCCATCATCTTCTGTCTGTATTTAAAACTCCGCTTATCACGAGGCTGAAGTTATCCGCTTATTCGCAGCCTGTGATTCGTTTAAAATAAACTGAAGGCACATCGTAATATTTTTTATACCTGTCTCATACTTTACAGTCACAGTGGTGATTTAACATAGCACGTTCCAATTCCATCGTCCTTATGACTGTAAGTCCGC